>PVIU01014116.1:0-53165 GCA_004026605.1 Ondatra zibethicus | reverse complement strand
ATAGATGGCTCTTCTTTCGATTTTCAGTTACAAGAGAACCACCGTGCAGTTCACTAACAATTTAGGTTATAGCAATGAATCTGCCTCTGTTGTTCCATATGGGTGAAATGCAATAATTGGAATAAACATTTCATATTCAAACTTCTTTGCATTAATATCTATCTATGTAAATGAAAGTTTCCTCTTCTGAGGAGGACAGTGAAGGCTGATGTCAAAATTGATCAATAGAGAGAAATTTGATGTGTTTAATTCAACTTATAGGTTTTATGCCAATAAAGGTCTTTTATTAAATTTACTTTCATGGTTCACTAGGGTACAAGCCAAGACTCACAATGAGTTTTATTTTAGGCTCACAGAAGTTTCTTTGCTCTAAATGTTAAAGACTGAAATGATTTTCGAAATATTTAGTATAGGTGAAATAGGAATTGATTTTATTGTCTCATTCAAGTTAATACTTTTTCCAAAATACAGTCCACTTTCCCAGAAAAAAAAGGAGCTACCTGAGCTATGCTATTATTTTTAAACTAATTTTCTTCATGAAAAATTCATGAGAGAAATCCAGACTATGGTAGCCTTAAACTTAAGGAAACTGCAGGGCTTCATAATCATTGGCCAATGAAAGAACTGAGAAATGGCCAAACCTCCTCCATGCAGGATGGCCACGTTGATTTTACAGAACAAAGGACAAAGGACAAAATAAATAACATTTTATATGCTACCATTACTGTACTCAAGTGCACGCCCTACATACCTGAGAACTCGGGTTCAGAGGAAGTGAAGAAAAAGAACAATATCCTGGATCCCATGTAAGTGTAAACCCACCTTGTGTCAATACTTAGTCGATTTTGCTCATTTTTTCTCTTTAGAAACATTTCTGCCATTGAGGATTTTTAGACATTTGAAATAACCTTGATCCATGGCGCATCACACGGGAAGCATACTGGAAAGAGACGATAGGGTGGCATGAATACAGCAATGCATGGAAAGTGTGGACAAAATGCATGAAAAGTACTGTGGAGATGCTGGACTTGGCATTTTCACATGGGCATTGTTTGAATAAGGCATAGTCATGACTGCTTTACACATATCTTGATATTATTTATGAGATGAGTCCTTTGCCCAGGACCCATGATTTTGAAAATTATTGGAAATAAATAAATAAAATAAAAAAAATTATCTGAATTGCTAACTACTAGAAAAGTTTCACAATACGTATGTCCACTAAAAATGAATATGTATCTATTCTATGCAGGAAATAATATACTTTTAGGGAATCAATGAAATTGATCTTAGTTACCTCTTAAATTTATACATATATGATTCCCAACATTTGTCCTACTTTGCTAGGTGCTATTGCAGGTACTATATTAGCTCTGCCAGTGATTATGATTATGTAGCACCTCAGGAGGATAACTCACACTACTTTTGTTAGGAGCTCACTTAAATCCCACATAGCAGGTAACTGTTTATTCTATAGTGATATTCAAATATCTATGTCCAGTCAAGAGACTGACAGGACACCATAGTAATATTTATGCTAATCTCTGTTTAGGAAGACTTAGATTGCATATACCACCCACTAGTTTGTCATACAGGCATTCCAAAGGAGCTCTTTGTGTAGTAAGAAAATGGTTTATTTGGAATGGGATCATGAAACTAAGCTGCAGATAGATACTCTCTAAAGTATTGTCTGGCCAGTGTGCATCCTGTGCAGTGTGGTACTATTTTGCTTGATGATTCTCAGTCTCTTGAATGCTTCTTGATTTGTTGGACACCAGATGTTAGGTGAAACCATAAGTCACATGCATGAGTGTCCTGAATTCTCCAAATTTCCTATGCATTTATGAGACATTCTAGCTTAGAGACTCAAATGCCAATTCTTTCTCTTAGGACCAAAACAAGCAAACAAACAAACAAAAACAAAAATCAAAAATCAAAGCAAAGCAATATGTGTAGCAAAAAGGACCTTAGGGCATCCCCTTGTTGCAAGCTGGTTTTGTTGTTTTTATTGTTCACACCTGGCAGGATCACATATGGTGTTAGAATAAAACAATCCTGAGAACTAAAACAGCTCATTGTATTCCTATCCAATGTGTCCTTTGCTGCAGTCAGAGGTCTTTAAACAACATTAATTAGAGTATGATAATTCTGTGGACAAAAATTTTTCAGTGCCTTCTCTGCTGTTTTGTTTGTTTGTTTTGTAGTCAAAATCCCTTACTTTAACTTAGAAAACCTTCCTTGAGTGCATCTCCCAGACTCTTTTGAATACGACTTCCCATTCTCCCCCACCCCCTGCCACAACACAAACCATGTCATGCCCAAGTCTACTAATTTACACTACTCCACTTGGTCACTGTTGTTTCTCTATTCCCATGTTTCTTTTATTTCCTAGCCTTGTCTCCTCTGGAATATTGTTTGCTTTAACTTCTCAAACATATGTTCACTATAAACACTAGAGAAAATGACTCAATGAGCACTGCCGAAATAAGTGATCTTTGGAGAAAGCATACACACCATCTCCATGATTACCCCCAGAATGCTACTCATTTTTTATCCATTCACTGCTGCTGATTAAAGTCTGAATGATGACCTTTCTCTTTCTCTTGTTTCCTCTGGTAGGACTGATATTTCTGAACTGATCTTTGTGTCTGCTTTTAGATTATTTCATGCTCACTTGGGGTCTGTATTTTTTTTCAATTGAAAACAAAAGAAAATGTATTAGAGTTTAATAATGCTTGAATCCTGTTATCTTCCTTGATCTAAAAAAACAGGGCACAATATGGGTGATGACTCAAAAATGGGAAGGAATATTAATCATCTGATTTTTGAAAAATATTTCTGTACTTCCCCTATTCATTCAAAACAGTAAACACTTTAGTGCATTATATGATCAGATGGATTAGAATTAGCTTGAATGACCACTGCATATTAACTCTCTGAGGTCAAGCTAATCACCATCTAACTTTTTGTGCATAGTATTTAATGCAGAGTGGTATGCACTCTAGCATTACATATTACATGTCTGTTCTCACAATTAGGAAATATACAGCGGTGGGTAGAGGAGAGCATTAGTTACTTTTCTGACACTAATAAAATGCCATGACCAGTGCATATAAGAAGTTTATTTGTGTTTATGGTTCCAGAGGACTAGATTAAACTATGGCAGTGAGGAATAGCTAGGTAGGCTTTCTGGAGCAAAAAGCAGAGCGCTTACATTCTCAACCCAACCGTGTAGCAGAAGAGTAGGCTGGAGGTGGCACTAGGCATTTAATAGTAAAACCCATCCCCAGTGAAATTCTCCCTCTTTCCTTCCTCTCCAATGACTGCACCTTCCAAATGTCCCCAGACAGCAACATTAAATAGGGACCAAATGTTAAAATGTCTGAGCCTATGTGGTGTAATCTCATTCAAGCTACCGTGTGTGTGTGTGCATGCGTGCGTGCTTGTGTTTTAGAAGTAAAGGGTTTTTCCTTTTCTATTCCTCAGCCTATAGTCAGGATCAATATCAGAGCTCAGCTCAGGAATCAGACAAGTAAAAATCAAAATATCTACTTTATTTTGAACTTTAATATGCCTTTACCTGTAGTAAAAAATCTGGTTTTGGGGGAAAGCCTAATGCCTTTGACTTAGAAAGTAATTAATTACTTCCTCAGATTTCACTGTACCTTTCTAGTTACACTCTATGCCATGCCAGGGAACAACTTTGCCTCTGTAGAGGAAAAAAAAACTATGAAGATTATTTCGAGTAAGAAAGGCTCTGTCAGGGTAGCCAGTGCACTACACTGAGAGATCTGTATCCTGAATCTCAATGTTTTCATTAGGTATGGTCACCTTTTCTCCATAGAGAAGTGACCTTATCACTTCTTTCTTCTTGGTGAAGTCATTTTTATAAAATGCAGTGAGTAAGAATGAAACACACTTCAATTTTTCTCTTCAAAACTGGCATGAAAAGAAAGCCTAACATTTCTTAATAGACTAAAAGAAGGGCATAGCTGAAGAATCACAGTTGCATTTTGAACTCGGAAGCCACCTTTATGTTCTGAGAGACATTGAAATTAACCAGCTATTCATAGCAGCCTCGATAGTTTTCAACTTTGTTTTAAAATAGTTTTTATTTTATTATATATTTCATGTGTATGATTGTTTGCTTGAATGTATTATATGCACCATGTGCATGCTTGGTGTCCATAGAGGGCAGAATACAGAATCAGAAAGATCCCCTATACTTTGAGTTACAAGTGGTTATGAAGCACCATAGATGTATTGGGCACTAAACTCTGCTTCTCTAAAAGCACAAGAGCTCTTAAATGCTCAGTTATCTTTCCAGACCAAACATTGTTTTTAAAAACTGCTTATTTAATGAATATGTTCTGAACACCCATTGTTTGCTGGCCACTATATTAGTTAAGAGGGATGGACTTTTAAATAAGGGTGCAGAGTACCTGCCTCTTATGAAGTATTTAATTAAATGTGCAAAACAGAAAACAAGGACAACGAATACATGATTTAAATTAAACAGTAGTCATTATGGTTATGATTTATAAACAAACAAAAGCTATATTAAAAGTTTCTGCCCACAGACAGATGTCTACGTCTTCCTAATAAGCTCCCAATGATAAACGAAAGAAGGATTCTACCAATATTCACCCTTGGGAATCAAAGGCTTTTGGACATGCTGGCCTCAGCTGAAACAATTGCAAGGTTGAGAAGGAAGCAATCAGCCAAAGAGGAGCATGACACAGATGTTTAGTTTTTAATGAGAGGATGTTTCAAATCCTAAAGAAGAGAATGAGGTTCAATGGGGTCTGGCATCGTGTGTTTGACTTAATTTTTATGTGAACAAGGGTAGTGGAACACAAATGACCACTTGGTGTAAAGAGGGGTGCGATCTCCCAGGATATAGTGACAAAGCCAGAATGGACTCAGTGGAACACCTAGGAGACATGGCATAGTTTCATCAGGGAAGCACAAGGAACAGTGCAGTTTCTGTCACTTGGCTCAAAGAACTGCGGTGTTTTTAAGAGAGGATAAAGATAATTAATAAACAGCCAGTCATAAAGATCAAGTATCATACATATTCTTTCTTTGCATATTTGTTTGTAGGAGGAGACTAACGAGAGAGAGAGATGATGGCAAATATCTTAAACAGTCAATGTTACTGTCAGGGTGACTTAGCAATGTGTATGCTCCAATCATATCTGTGATTTCTCTGTGTGTCTGTGTCCATCTCTCTGTCTCTCTCTGTTTCTATGTCTTTGTTTCTGTCTCTCTCTCTCCCTCTGTCTCCAGAAGAATTTATTTGGGCTAATAGTTACAGAGGGCTAGGGTCCAAAATGGCAGGTGCAGTGTGGAAGCAGGTGGTAGACCTGGTACATATAACTGGAATTGAACTCAGAGGCCTCACATCTTAAACCAGAAACAGAAAGTAGAGGCAGCAACTATTTCAATCAGCTCACAAGGTGCCCCTTCTGCTGCCAGGCAGCTTCCTTAAATGGAGCTAGGAAGTAGTCAGCCTCAGGAGTGCTGTTCAGACCCTGAGCTGCTGCTGCAAGTGCACTACTCAGTCCTGGATCTGTCTCTGGTATTTGTAAATTTTGAATAAATCTCTTAATCGTGCTCATTTCTGCTGAAGACAGGTAGAAAATGATTGAAGAATAGAGATGTTGGATGTCTGATTGGGAGAATGTGGTTTTGAGTGCTCAGATAAATAAATTATAATCACTATTATTAACATTATATCTAAAGATATGCGGATCCTTTATAGCATTTAAACCTCAACCAACGACAACAGTACATTCTGAAATGAAGCGTCTTCTGGGCCCTGATGAGGTTTTGTCCATATATTAGTACATTTAACATGTGTTGGACAATGCACAGACAATTCCAATGATTCTGACAGTTATATTCCTGTATTTTAATCATCAGGAGAATATTTTTCCATTTGTTATCCTGCATATTAACACGTATTTTACTATGGCAAAATATGCCATGAGGCATTGTCCCACACAGCATCTTGACAGTATCTTTTGTTCCACTATGTACTAAAGGCAGTTCTGGCTGTGAAGTAAATTTGTGGTGAGGCTCAAGAGCAGGGTATAGGACTGAGCTAATTCAAAAGAACCTGAGTCTGTACGTTGGTTTATGAACTTGAGTAATTATCTCAGCCCAGGCAAAATAGGTGGATGAGAGAGCACTGCAGGACTCGCTCATCTCCCAGTAGTGTCTTCCCCAGACTATATCAGAGTTCAGTGACTCAAGAGAATGTCCAGGAAGGCTCTGCCTGAAGGAATAAAAGGTCACGCCAAGGCCACTTGATGAAATTCGTTAAGACGAGACGTCGGTGTTCACACTACCAAGAGTTTTGAAACTAGGCTGTAATCAATAGCGTGATTATTGAGCTCTGTTTGAGCTAACAGTGATTGATTGAGTGTCCCAGCCTAGAGTGTGAGTAGATACTGTGAAAAATCTAGGGAGAAGGAAACAGAAACAAAATGGGAAATTTATATCTTTATAGACTGGTGCTTGGGGTGATTCTTCTTACATCTTCTTACACCTTTATAGACTGGTGCTTGGGGTGATTCTTCTTGAATCCCTCATGCTTCCTAGACAGCAGAGACTAGGGCATGAATGATGCAGGTACTGAGAAACAGTTATTATATGATTATTCTGTTATCTTTAAGCCAAGGTCTTATAGGTAGTCTTGGCTAGCTGAAAATATACATTCTTCCTCTCTTGCCCTGCCAAGTGCTGGTATTATAGGCATACACTATCACTTCTGGACTGAAATGGTAAATAAATTACCTTAATAATTAAGTTAGGATCATCTCAAACTATTACAATATTGAAAACTTCCATCCATTAGATGACAATAAGTGTATGTTGAACCTGATCATATAACTTTCACTATGGAAAAAAAGAGAAAACATTATTGCACTGAAGGTAGAGGTAATGTTTACAACCTTACCAGGAAGGTGTTTCCACTATTGTTCTGTTTCCATTTTCATAGCGGTGTGAGCCATGATATTCTCTGTAGGCAATATCTCATCCGCTTATTTTCTTCTACATTTAAAAATCTGTATATTTTCCTCTGTAGAAATTTGAGTATTTACTAGGATTGTCTGTAAAGTAAGAGTAATTATAGAGTAAATTTCATTAGATGATTATGAATGTTACTAAACTACATTTCTCATGCATTGAAGATAACATGGACTCTATTGAACAGTGCCCACAAAGATGATCCAGTTTGAAGGAAATCTCTAAAACAGTATCCTTTATATTATAAAAGCATGAAGAAAGTAAAGGCTCGGAAATCAGGTATCCCCATGTTCAAATGACTGCTTATTGAATGTTATGACAATTACCTCACCCCAAGAAAAGGGTCTTAATTATAGTTAGTACACTGTAGGTATTATTCTTATTTTTATATATGTGTGTATGTACGTATATTTACATCAGCAAGGAATCAAACCTAGGCCCATATGTAAACGAGACGAGTCCTCTACTATTCTACTAGACAAGTCCTCTAAGTTATTTGCATCACCAACTCTGCTCTTATTTTTAATGGGAGAGGGGAAATTTTCAAAGGTATTATCTTCAAATTTACTTTTAAGAAAAGGAAATAAATGTATACAATAAATAAGTTCTGTATAGCTTATATACTATTATCAATGCTTTATTCTACATGTTGACTTATGTACTATCTAATGCACTATCTCTGTTTTTATTATTGTATTTTGATCCCCAGAAACAGTGAAAACCCATGACCTATAATTCTGCATGTTGCATTAACATTAGTTAATAGCATACTATTAAGTGACTGATACCAATGGTAAAGTCACTGTAATTGGCAGCATCAGAGAAGTTCAATGAAGTTGTCTTTGGTCGGTACCAGAAGCATGTCAATCTTTATGAGGCTATGAGTAACAGTGTGTAATTTTGTAAAGAAGTAGTACATGTGCACTATAGGGAAATTGGAAACCAGACACAAATAGTAATAACATAATGGACTCACATGAAAATAAGTATTGTATAAATAGATACCTTAGTGTATAATTCATCCAGATTCTCCCTTTCCCTTCCTCCTTCCTGTCCTCTTCCTTCCTCCCTTTCTCCTCCCTTCCTTCATTTCTGTCCCTTTCCCTACCCATGCCCCAATTCTTCTCTCTCTCTCTCTTTCTGTCTCTCTCTCACACACACATATTAAACTATTATCACTCTGTTAATCCCATTTTCACAATGATATATCTTAAGTATCTCCCTAAGTCTGTACATTTTAATAGTATAATTTTCAATATCCAGATATTATGGCTTTTAAAAACAGTAGAAGAAGCACGTTTTTATACAACATATAGCTTATCATAAAATCTTTCCTCTGGATGTGAATACTCCATTTTATCTGTAAAATTTGTTTTAATCACACATTTATTTACAATCATTTTATATAGCAGAACTGTGTTTCTTTGGGGTGAATATCATCAAAGAATGGGGGTGTGTATCTGTGTGTGTATGTGTGTGTGATTATGCAGCCCATTGTGTTGCACATTTATAAATGTTAATTAAAATAAAAAGGATTACATCTTTTTCCCATGATGATTTTTAGTACATAAGGTTATATTATAATATTTTGATTTTGATTTATGTTTCTAATTTTTTATGTAGATAACTTCAACAACATGTTTGTCATTATATAAGTGTAATTTACAATGAATTTCTTTAGTTAATGTCTGAACCATTTGTAGTTGGCAAGAAATAGATTAAAAGACTCTGACCTACACAGGTGGACAATCAGGAATAGTCAGAAGATTAAACAAAGGAACAATAGTTTTACTCCGTTTAAATCAGGTTCTTTTGTAAGAATAAAAAAAACCAAATGGACCTTTATTCTAAAAATCATGTCTTTAGAAATCTGAACTTTTCTTAAGTTGAACATGAGATTGCTTGAGCAGTGATCCCATGAGAAGTGGTCTTTGCATTACCTGGAATTAATGATCATATCCTTCCTTAATATCCTGAGTTCTCTGGACCACGGCAGAAGTCATCTGCATTGTATTCACTGGTCATTAGCTAGAGAGATGATGAATTTCGTAAAAGCATCATTGCTGCTCCAGTGATAATTGGGACCCCGTGAGCTGTTCTACTTGCTTTATTTTCTTGATTGTTTACTTAACACTGCTGATCAAGAGAATACTGGGAAAGCTTTTTGTTTCTAGATTCATAATTATGAAATATCACTTCTAAGCATTTAAATATGCAAGCACACATTTTTTGAACAAAGAAAGGAAAGAGAATATCCTCATAATTGTATTGACTGGATATGAGATGTAATGAATTCTTATCTATGTGGAGTCAAAACACATTTTGTAAGACAGTGTTAGATCCTAATATAAATGTAGAATTCTGTGTCCAGCATATGTGTATGAGTGTGTGTGATATGGTTACACAACCTGCTTTTCAAGGATGCATGTGTGTGGGGGGGCTGGTTTTGTAAGAAGCCAGATTGTAACACATAGCTTGGGAATAACAAAAGTCCTTTAAATACTTTCCTAAGTTTTGTTTTAGAAGATGGGAATAAAAAAAATTTTTTTTTGTCTTATCTAAACTCTTCTGATATTCAAGCTCTGAAACAAGCATTCATTACTATGGCAACAACCCCATTTTGTTGATAGCCTCTTTTAAAATTTCGCTTTAAGAATGACATCTTTCTCCTTCCTTCCTTCCTTCCTTCCTTCCTTCCTTCCTTTCTTTCTTTCTTATTCCTTTCTTATTTATTTCTCTCTCTGTCTTATCTCTTCCAATGATCTCTCTCTCTCTCTCTCTGTGTGTGTGTGTGTGTGTGTGTGTGTGTGTGTGTGTGTGTGTGAGAGAGAGAGAGAGAGAGAGAGAGAGAGAGATGGGTGCATATTTGACACGCCCTGAAGGTAGAGGTCAGAAGATAACTCCTATGAGTCATTTCTCCACGTGGATTCTCTGGATCAAGGTCATGTAGTGAGACTTGGCAGCAAACACCATTACATAATAAGCCATGTTGCCTTTTTTTCCCTTATACTTAATTTCTTCTTTAAAGTCTATTATAATTCTTTGGTATTTTTATTTGAAATAAATAAATAAATATGTCCTAATAACTTTTTAAATATTAAATGATAGCAACAACAAACATTTATTTTGTCCTCAATCTAATGCTTTGAAATAAATTTTAAATATGAATACAAATTATAGCTTCAACATCTTATAAACTATTTTCCTTGGTAACTGCATGAGGAAATTTATTTGGCTAAGTAGATATGTTTGCTTACTATGGAGAAGAAAACAAGTTCATGCCAGTGTATAAAGATTGATGTACTTTAGTGAGTACATCATATGTATGATCACATATAACACACACATATTTGATAATACATACATAGCACATATATCACACTAGACATTGCACTCGATGAACTTTAACTTTTCCTGACACCACAAAATATAATTTACAACATAGTAGAGACTATTTTATTTTTGATGTGAAGAAATCAAGGTCAAATCATTAAATTATTTATTTTGATTTAGGCCAGCTCCTTTCTTGGATGTTTACATGTTGGATAAGCAACTAATGTTTACACTACTTTTCTGAACCTCAATTTCTTATTATTAAAGATCCATAAGCTTCTGTGGAGTCCAGATTCTGTGTTCTAGCTTTGAGAGCACTTTTGGAAAATATAAGTGGGCCTATTATTTCTGCCTTTCCAATAATTTTGTAAGTCCAACCACTCTGTAAATGTTCTTCTTCTTCTATCTAGCATGGATTTGATTCTTTCCACAGGAACCCTGGGATCACAATGTGCTGTCTAATGAGCTGAAGCTTTCTATCTTTGTTCATGGTGTGAATGGAGACAAAATGCTACTGAACTAGTTATGAAGTCCTGGAATTGAGTGCTGATATTTCCTTTCTTCTCTTTTTTTAAAAAGAAAACAAATGAGCTATATTTTTTATTTTACATAACAATTCCAGTTCCCACTCCTTCCCCTTTTCCCACTCCCTCCCCCTCCTCCCATTTCCTCCATCTACCCTCCCACCCTACCCTTGATCCACTCCTCAGAGAGTGTAAGGCACAGTGCTTTGGGGAAGGTCCAAGGCCCTTCCTACTACTATACCTAGGCTGAGCAAGGTATCCATCCAAAGACAATAGGTTCCCCCAAAAAAACAGTAAAAGCAGTAGAGATAAATCCTGGTGCCACTGCCAGTGGCACCTCAGTCTGTCCCAGCCATACAACTGTCACCCACATTCAGAAGGACTAGTTTTGTCTTATGCTGGTTCCTTTCCTGTCTGGCTGGAGTTGGTGAGCTCCCATTAGCTCAGGTAAACTGTGTCAGTGGGTATCCCCATTATGGTCTTGACCTCTTTGCTCATATTCTCACTCCTCCTACTCTTTAATTGGTTCATAAGCACCAACACCAGTTAGCTTGATATATACTGCACTAATAAAATTGGAATGGGCATGGCTTTAGCACTGGAGGTGGTACTGGGATGAGAGAGATGGAAAACTGGACTAACTTTGGAGGAGATGAGATTGTGATAACTGATATAATATTACAGAGGGAGTTAACTAGACCATACTGAAATCCATAATCTTAGCTTGAAAACTAACTAAACGCAGGTGCCATTCATCATAATATTCAACAGAAACAATTTTAATGAATCCCACTGTACTGCCTAAATTAAACACAATAGAATAGAATAGAATGAATAGAATAATAGAATAGAAAGAGTAGAATGGAAATAAAATGTTATATAACAATTTTCATAGTTACTGGTGTATGAGTACGTTATGGTGTACTTTCTTAATCCTGTTTAATACTTATTTTAGACATACTGAGTTTTGTATCCAGGCTCCAATTTCTCAGTAAGTTGGGTATAAATATATTGACAATTACTTTTAATTAAAATTTTCTTTGGAGCTCACCACTTAGGCTAGACTGACTTTCCAATGATCCACAGGTATTCCCCTTTCCATCCCCAACAGCACTAGTATTACAAGCTTGCACTTACTCAGCTGTATTTTTCTTTTCAAACGTGGGAAACATTGGTCCTTGCATTTGCAAAGGAAGTGCTTTACCTACTGAACCATCCCCACAACTCAACCATTCATAGCTTTTGTTTTTATTTTAGAAATACTGTATTATATTGTTCCCTCACCTTGTAAATCATAGTCTTCCTTCTTGCTGAAAATCTTTGAACTCTGGGCAATCTTGCACTGCATTGCCTGGCAGGATTTACCCTCCTGCTCGTGATAAACAGGTCTCACAGCACAGTGACTAAAAGTTATGTGAACAAATATATACATTGCTTTCAGAGGAGTGACTGGAACACAGAACACACTCAACATACATTTTGATATTAAAATGACAACATTCTACCACCACTAAAGAAAAATGTGCTTCCACTTTTGTGTGTTTAGCTATCTTTTTATCTAAGGGGAAATGACAATTTACTTGGATATGATTCTGATTCCAAAAATAAGACTGTATGGAGTTACTGGATTTTTTTTTCTGCTCCAAATATACCACTATGTTCAAGAAGAGTTACAATTGGGAGTGGATTTCTCATTCTCAGTCCTGAACATTAAGTAGCATTATTGTTTACATCTTTAAACATGAAAACAAACAACTCAAGAAGTGCAGTTGTTTCTACACTGTAGACAGTTACTGAACTTTTGTGTTCTGGTCTCCCAGACCTGAATAATCACACAAAAACTGTATTAATTTGAGCACTGTTTTGCCAATGGCTCAGGCATATTCCAATTAACCCATTTCTATTAATCTATATATTGTCATGAGGTGTGACTTACCGGTAATGTTCTGGCAGCTTTCTTCTTCGGTGTCAATATGGCATCTCTTTGACTCTGCCTGTTCTTTCTATGTATCTGTTTGGATTTTCTCTCTGGCTTTACTCTGCTAAGCCATTGACTAAAAGAGCTTTATTCATCAACCAATATCGCCAACACATATGCAGACGGGCATCCCGCATCATCCTAACTGAAAGGAAGGTTCTCATGATCCCTAGTAAAGTAAATTCTGAGGTGCTGCACACATAAATGATGCCTGAGACGATCCTGGTTAGTAGCATAACCTTAATTTTTTAACTATGTTAAGCATTTCATCTGGAATGCTAATCTTTTATAGGATTGGGTTTTCAAATTTCTTAAATTAGGAAGACTGAAGAAAAATCAGATATTTATTACACTAGAAGTGAATTAGAAGAAGATTTTGTCTTGGGTTGCATGACATTTAGATGGAAAAGATCTAAAAGCAATAATATAAATGGCAGAAACAAGCAGGTATTATGGATATGTGTTAGCCAACAGCTCCTTTAATGCTTATATAGTGCACTTTTTTTATCTTCACAATTCACAGAGATTAAGTAACTTTTCCAGGATTGCACAGGTAGTCAAAATTAAATCCCGCTTTTTATACTAGCTCTCTCTGACTCTAAAGTTATTTTCTGTATTGTGTAAAGTAGACCATGTGTGCTTTTAGATGATATTTTACAAGTAGAAGTTAATTCCATCTTTGTTCCTGTGACTCTTTTCATTCTTTTCTTTAGAAGATCAATTGGTTGCGTTGTTCCTTTGGCAACCTACAGTCCCTTCAGGAAATGACACCCGTCAGTCTCTATTTATCTTCTTGGACAATGTTAAATTCATAATATAAATTGACATGTGGAATAATTGTTTTGCAGACTGGAGAGCTTTACTCAAAGATGACAAGCACATGTTGTAAAGGGATTCCGTCTTATACTCATTAAAATCACCGACAAGCAAAAAACCTCAGAAACTACAGTTGCATGGAGCAGAAGTGTGCATTCTGTTCTTATATTTCCCCACCTACAAATAGCACAGTTTTCCATTGCCTTCTTTTAACAATAGGCAAGTAAGAAGAACAGCACTATCGTTTATACTTTAATGTGGTTTGCACAAATACATGCCCCTCAAGAACTCAGCAAGATGTGCAGATTGCCAATTCTAGTTAAAGCTTGGAAAGCTTTTGTCAAAGTGGGTTGTAGTATTTATCAACCAACAGAAACTTTATTTTGACAACATAGTGGTGCTGCGTGCAGTTACAAGCGTGATTAATAAGTGAGATTTCCCTCACAAGTATGTCATTCAGTCTGGCCAAAAATGCAGCACAGTGCTGCAAGATGCACTGTGTGTGAATGGACAGGTCAGTCTGGACAGGCTGCAGAAATGGGGAAAGATGGAGAATGTGACAGATTCCTAATCATATTGAATCTATACACTTAGTTTGGGTTCGCAATCACAATTCATTCAACGTGAAATTCTTCTCCTACCTGCTAGCAAATCAGTAAATAACTTTAATGACTTTAATGACCTTCAAGAAAATACTTTCCTTCCTAAGATGTTTGTGAATATATGCTGAAAAGGAAGTTAGTAGTAGAATCAGATAACAATATTCTGGGTTAACATAGAATTCATTATCAAATTTTGCTAAACCTTTCATATTTTATGGACTTCTAAACAGTTATCAAGTTCTGTATTTACACAGAAATTTGCTCCCTTTTCTTTTTATCTTGCACAACCCAGAGGCCGACATCAGCAGTGTAGCCTGACTTCCACCTAGTACTTGGATTCTTTGTGTTGTTGTGAGACATGAGATGTGGACATTTCATACTCCAGGAGGAAAACATATAATTTAGTAGCCAAACCACTCATTGTTGAAAAGGGATTTTATCTTTTGTCCAAACACATTATCACTATAATAAACATCTAACCTAGCTATTTTTGAGCCCTCTGGTTCAAGGACGAGACTTAGTGGGAAAAAGAGGTGGGAGAAATCAGCAATAGGTCACAGAGGGAGGAAACAACAAGGAAAGAATCTACCAGAATATTAATACCAAGGAGAAATGTGATGCATAAGAAATAAACAAGGAGGAGGATCCAGAAAATTCTTAGAGTAAAAGCTTTGAAGCCATCTAACTGGCTCTAATTGCTAGATATATTCTCTGTCTATAGGAATTATGAACCATTCATTAAATTTAACATTCCATAACAACATGGGAAAGCATGAGAGAAGGTGGCATGCATCCACATTCTGTGTGTATGTATGAGTGTGTAAATTTGTTTGCTTATTGATGCTGCTGTCTCTGAAATCCATAATCCACATTTCAGGATCATCTGCACAGAGTGGTGTAGACCCCTGAGCCGGTCTCAAATGTGCAGATAACACTTTTCTAATTGTATATTTAGAGTGAGGCAGGAGAATGGGCATCCACATGAACGAAGTTGATTCTACTGATCTATTTATTTGATCTCATGCTGTTTTGTGACATTTCATTCTTCATGAACTTCCAAGGAGACGCTTTAAGGTGCACACATCAATCAGAGCCTAATCATGCTCAAAAGCCAGCGCCCTTTCAGGGGATGAGACAAGTGACCACTGAGACCAGTTCAATCAAGGTGACCCTTGAGTACAGAGACCCCCACCTGAAACAAAGCTAGAGATTACCTTTTAAATTCAAAGAGCACTTACGGAACAGCAGCACACCAGGCACACTATAAATACACCTGTCCCAGAGCAGCCATAAATAACACTCTTCAGCTTTTATGTATAATTACTACTGAGTGGTAGTAACATTTGCTTTGGCTGAATATAATAGCTAAGACCAATTCTCTGTGTTAAGTTCAGAGTAAAATAGCTTTAAAGTATTGGGCAACTTGTTATAATAGGCAAACAAATAAGTAAAGTGTGGAGGGGCAAATAAAGCTCAAATTTCGATTTTTGCTCTATTTTATTATGCACAGAAATATTGAATGCCACTTTATTTCTAAGAAAAACACTGAGAAGTGATGGTTCAAAATCCTTGGCTCTGGCTGTTTTAATTCAGATCCTCAGGAGCTAGAGAATAAAGTGAACTGAGTCCAAGGTTGTATTTCTTGTACTGTAGGACTTGGTGAAAATGAAAAGATGCTTAGCCGACAGAAATGACTCTTCGGATACAAGTTGAGGGACTATGGAGTTATCTGCATTAGTAAACCTGTGTTCAGAATTCCAGTACCAGGGAAGAAGCCAGGAGTGGCAGTCCCTATAATCCTAGCACTGGGCTGGGGGAGGCAAGTGTGTGTCTGGAGCTTGGTCTTGAGCAAGCCTTGCTGAAACAAGCATGGCTAGAGACACTGTCACAAAAGTATGACGGACAGTGGCAGAGGAAGATGCCAATGCCAACTTCCTGCCTCCACATTTACAAACTCACTCCCACACATGCACACTCCTACATATGCATATTCATATACAAGGACATGTGCATATTCTTATAACATACAAAAAATTTAAAATAAGATTTGGTTTTTGTTTTTAAACAAAATCTTGATTATTCAATTTTCCCAATAAAGACTCTTGAACCCTATACTGGACTGAAAGCTTCTTAGCTCACAGGCAGAGAAGGCACACAGCTGACATTCCTCCTTGTCATCCCAAGAGCCTCCCCTTTCTTCTCTGCCTTCTTAAACATGACTCCTTAAATTGAAAGTCCCTCCGTTCTACTTTCTGTGAGTAACTCGATCCGTTCTCCTAACTCCCTCTTACTTTCTATATTTATTTCTTAAAAATCCTATATTCTCTTCCTGTCAGCTGGTTGCTTGTTGTACCTCTTGATCTATGGTTGACTTTATTTAATCCTGTTTACAATATCCGAGCAGAAAGTTCTTGAACTAAAGGCATGTACTAGAGCTGAACCATACCACAATTGGAAACAAGTTTCTCCAGTTAATAATGCAGTTTCTGGGTTCACAGTGTGATCAAATATTCTGCAACAAATATGAAAATGAATTTTTAAGCCAGCAAGCAATCTTAGTAGTTGGATGGGTGCCTGAGGCATAGACTGCAGGGTGTGGATTTTCCCTTACGTCTTTGTGAATCATTCTCATTCAGTCTTTCCTCACCCATGAAATATTAAAAAAGAGGCAATAATCTATTACCTCTTACAGTTACATGGATATTTCCTCTGTTCCAATAAAATGGCACTGTAAATTGGAAACTGTTCATCTGAGATTTCCAACAGACTGGCCGAAAGGCCATATGCTTGTTTGTTTTTGTGGCACCTTTGATTTAATGATATGTCCAGGGCTTAATTACAATGCTCCATTAAGAAAACTCAATTGATGGCTACAATAATAGAAATGTAGTATATATCTTTCTTATGGGTCTCCATATAAACTCAGAGCTTATTTATGACCATTATTTTCATTTAAAAAGATAATTGCTACCTTCAAAAATTCTTTAAAAATGACGCTGGTTTTGAAGTGTCTGAAAGAATTTTCACTTACATTTGCTTCATAGATATTTTAAATATTGTATTGTTAAAACAGAACAAAGCAAGGTTTTTGAAAGTGTTCCATTTCTGCACAGACAAGCAATTAAAATTTATATTCTAGGAGAATTTGACCTGCCAAGAAAAGAGAAAAATATCATGAGTAGAAATGCCTGTAGAGGTAAGTGTGCCTCTAAATGTGAAGTTCACTCTTCAAGCCAAGCTCAAAGGCCAAGTGAACCAAGTGATTTCTGGGGAGTTAATTGTAGATGGCCACAGTATTTTAGAAAATTTTAGAGTAAGGAAAGAACACCTACTGACATCACGCCAATCATTTAACAGTGCCATGGCCTGGAACTAAGCATTTAATGCATCTCTTCTTTCATTTTTCTAGACCATAGCAGTGGAGTGATAAGTGAAACATCTTTTACAGAAAATACTTTGAAATGCTGTTTAGGGTTGCTGCATAATGGTGTTTCTAGACAGGAATGCACCTTACAACTCACTTTGTTATCCCTTCAAGTGTAGAGCAACAACAACAAAAACAGAAATATAAGTCACAATTTTGGGACATCAAAATTCACCATGAGTCTCACAGTGGTTTGCATTATATTTTGATGATGGTGCTAATTATAATAAGATAATAGTGATGGTGATGGATATGAGCTGGAGATTACGATGGTGGTGATGCTGTTTATGACCAAGTCAGTATCTGGAATAGACAGACTTTCAAACCCGATTGTGAATTGTGGGAACATAGTGGCCTTTCAATGTCTTTAAAGCTTTGAATAAAGGTGGAGACCTAAGTTTTTGAGCACAGGCTTAAGATCTATTATTCTTTTTGTTCAACGTGAGAATAAACTTGTTGATATGGATATTATATAGCAGGTGAGGAATTAAACTTATTTTTCAATAGTCAGAAAGAGACATAACTTTATAATTGTAGTTTATTCATATTAAGTGCATCACATTAATTTCTTAAATTATGGGATTTTGCTGTAACTTTTTATTATTTGTATGTTTTGTATTTTTCCATCTCTTCTCTTTATCTACAGACAATAACTGCCAATACGTGAAAGGAGTAGTGCTTTGTGAACACATTAGGACAATGGTTGAATCAAAACTTGATTTAAGACTTCGTAAATCAATTTACTTTGTGTTAGCACAATAAGCATCTTGCCTTTCATAAGGTGGGATAATCTTATAACAAAAGAAATTTAAATCGATTGTGGTGACACAAAACTGTAATCCCAGCACTCAGAAGGCTGAGACAGAAGAACTATTAGTTTGAAGGCAGCCTGGCTTATACACAAGACCCTGTCTGGCTTAAAGTGTTTGTTTGAGGACTGGAAGGTTGACTCCATGGTCAGCAGCACTGGCTGCTCTTCCAGAGGATCAGATAAGACCCAGGTACTCACAACCATCCGTAAACCCATCTCACCATGGATTTGACCCTCTCCTAGAGCCTCAATGGGTTCTTCAGGCATTTGTTACATACACATACCTACAGACAAGACACACATACACAAAAAACCAATAGTATTTTAAAATATTTATTTAGCCTATAATTTTAGAGTTTCAAGATTCCACTTCTTGCAGCTGGGAGAATTTTGAATGGTTGCAGGACATCTCATGGTATGAGACTACAAACGTGTGTGTGTGTGTCCTCTTATCTCACTTCCTTTTCTTGTAAACCATTGAGACTCAATCCTTGGAGTCTCAAGCTGGGGTTTTGAAATGTATTTACATAGCAAGATGGGTTTCAGGGAATAAATTTAGGTTAGAGATTAAGAGTAAGATTTTATTGAGTATGGTAGTGCATGCTTGCCTTTAATATAAGTACTCAAGAGGCAGAGGCAGTCAGAGTTCAAAAATAGGCTGGTCTACTTAATGAGTCTTCAGCCAGCTAGAGCTACATGGGAAGACCTTACTTGAAAACCAAACCAAGTGTGAGATTTGTAAAAATATAGATGTTGTCTAAAGCATGAAATTTGAATCAAACTGTTTCTACACAGAGAAAAGGAGTCTTCAAACTAACCCAGAGAACAGAAAACTTCTCTGAGCATGACAAGACAATAAGGTGCTGAAAAGGAGAAGCAAATATATGGAAGAAAGGCCAGTAATGGGGTCTCTAAACAGGAAAAGAAGGGGAACAAGAAAATAAGGCCAGTGCCATGGTACAGTGGATAAAGACATCTGACTCAAGTCTTATGACCTGAGTGCGAACTCAGAATCTACATAGTAAAAAGAGAACTGGCACCAAACATTGTCCTGTTACTTGTGAGCTTGTGCTATAGCACTCCCATGAATGCATGCATACATGAACACACACACACACACAAACACACACACACACACACACACTGAAATATAATTTTGAAACAGTTAAGAATAAATAAATGTTTTTTAACTCCATCCATTTTCCTGCAAAATTCAAGATGTCATTGTTTTTTTCTGCTGTGTAGTACTTCATTGTGTAAATGTACCACAGTTTCCTTATCCATTTTTTGGTCGAGGGGCATTTAGGTTGTTTCCAGGTTCTGGCTGAGCACATGTCCTTCTGGCACAATTGAGCATCCTTTGAATATATACCCAAAAGTGGTATTACTGGGTCTTTAGGAAGGTTGTTTCCTAATTCAATGAGAAATCACCCCACAGCTACCCAAAAGGGTTGTACCAGCTTGCATTCCCACCAGCAATGCAGAAGTGTTTCCCTTACCCCACAACCTCTCCACCATAAGCTGTCATCAGTATTTTTTATCTTAGCCATTCTTACAGGTGTAAGATGGAATCTCAGAGTTGTTTTGATTTGCATTTCTCTGATGACTAAGGATGCTGAACATTTCCTTAAGTGTCTTTCAGCCATTTTAGATTATTTCTCTGCTGAGAATTCTCTGTTTAGGTCTGTACTCCATTTTTTATTGGATTATTTGTTCTTTTGATGACCAATTTCTTGAGTTCTTTGTATATTTTGGAGATCATACCTCTGTCTGATGTGGGGTTAGTGAAGATCTTTTCCCATTCTGTAGGCTGTAATTTTGTCTTGTAGACCTTGTCTTTTGCTTTACAGAAGCTTTTCATTTTCAGGAGGTCTCATTTATTACTTGTTTCTCTCAGTGTCTGTACTGCTGGGGTTATATTTAGGAAGTAGTCTCCTGTGCCAATGCTTGCAAGTGTACTTCCCACTTTCTTTTCTATGAGGTTCAGTGTGGCTGGCTTTACGTTGAGGTCTTTGATCCATTTGGACTTGAGTTTTGTGCATGGTGATAGATATGGGTCTATTTTCGTTCCTCTACATGTTGATATCCAGTTATGCCAGCACCATTTGTTAAATACACTTTCTTTTTTCCACTTGATATTTTTTTCTTCTTTGTCAAAAATCAGATGTTCAAAGGTGTGTGTGGAAATAAAAAACATTATTTTTAGTGAGGTAAGCCAGACACAGAAAGACAATTATCACATGTACTCATTCATAGGTGGATTTTAAACATAAAGCAAAGAAAAACAGCCTACACACCACAATCCCAGATAACTTAGACAACAATGAGGACACTAAGAAACACTTACATAGGTCTAATCTACATGGGATGTAGAAAAAGACAATATCTCTTGAGTAAATTGGTAGAATGAGGACCTTGGGGGAAGGTTGAAGCAGCGAGGGGAGAGGCTGGGAGGGGAGCAGAGAAAAATGTAGAGCTCAATAAAAATCAATAAAAATAAGAAAGAATAGGGATAATAAAACTAAAAAAAAATTATGACCCAGAGGCTGTTGAAAGAAGCTGAACCAAGATTTACCCATTGTATTGGTAAGCAAAGAGTTTTGAGAAGCAGGATTGATAGTAGGGAAGAGGTATGGCTGCCTAAACATGAGCTAAAAAGAGATCAAAGCCATAGACATGCTAATGTGGACTGAAGGAAAGCCCAATAGAACTGAATTCTACAAAAAGAACTACAGGCAACTAAGGAATGCTGAGAGCTAGAGAAATATTCACCCTTCAATAAGATCACACCAACTGATTATACAATGTCAAATAGTCAACCCTGAAAAAAATATACATAAAAGTAACATTATATGGACTTGCTATTGTGTACTTATATATTTATGAGTGGTGTGTATGTGTGTGTGTGTGTGTGTGTGTGTAACAACAATCAATGATAAAAGAGGCCATAAATTTGAAGGAGAGCAGGAAGAATTATATGGGAGGGTTTGGATGGAAGATGGAAAGCATAAAATTATGAAATTATATTATAATCTCAAATAGTAAAATAATTTTTAAAAGGTTAGAATGCTTGCAAGAGAGAATACAAAGTAGGTGAAGGCAGATATTCTACATAGATAAATGTGAAGAAGTATCTCAATGTAGTAGATGGTGACTAGAAGATGTGACATATTGAGACCTTTGATTTTGTTTGTTGTTTTAATGTGTTAATTTATTTGAAAGAAGATATATGTTGATAATGCTGATTTATATGTTTTTTCTTTTACTAATAGTTTTCTTTTTAAAATAATGTATTTTTCTTCATCAACAATAATACTTTCCAGAATTATAACACACAGTAAAACAGAAAAAAAAGTTTCTGAATATGTTCACACTTCTGGCCTGTTACACTTTGAGGATGTGTAAGAAGACCTTGGGTAGTCATGTAATTAGCTTGCAATGATATTATTTGTGTTATAGACAGATAGATGTTAGACATGTATAATGATAGACTCGATAGATTAGAAAGATGATAGATTATCAGACAGAAAAATAGAAAAATGGATGATAGATAGATAGACAGACAGACAGACAGACAGATAGATACATGATAACTCGATCAGCAGGGAGGCAGGCAGACAGGCAGACATTGATAGCTACAAATAAAAATGAATGAAGGGCCTATTAGAGACTTAATAAAGATTTACTTATAATTGTGTAGCAACTTGCATGCTTTTTATTATCATTGTGGCACCTTTACTAGGATATTAACACTGTAGTAACTTATTACAGTGGTATTTTCTTACTGAGAACTGAAGTTGTTGAAAATATGTCTGAGACGAGAGCATTGGCAGTTGTCACTCCTATCTTCACTGTTGGTATTGATTCTCCAGGAAGACATGAGGAGAGAACAGCCTGGGGCAAAGTGACTCTTGAGCTTAAAATCCCTCTGCAAACTAGCTTCTCCAAGGCCTCATTGACTGATGATGGTGGGAGGAACAGTGAGACTCAAACTCAGGGACAATCAGCACAGCTCTCTTCCCCAAGACCAGATTTTGATTTCCAAGACCATTGAGAACCATTTCAGAAATTGACCCCCATCAGAAGTCTTTCTGTTTGTTGGTTTAATTTGTAAACAACCATAACTGAAATACATTTAATCTGCTGGGTAGTGAGCTTGAAAACCTGCTCTCCTATGATGAAGGTCGTTTCTGAGGGACATGCGTTGAGGTGGTTGTTAAATTGCAGAGTTTTCAAGGACTTTCCATGAACTCCAGCTGTAATTCCAGACTGGTATTTCAGTAAGTCAGAACGACTTAAAATGGTCTATTTCCCCCATTCTCTCTGGCAATTTGCTATAAGTGCTGATTATTTTGTCAAGACTTTTGAGCTCAGAGCACTGACTATAATATCTTCAGCCTTTGATGGACTGTGGTTAGAGGAGCAAGTGTTGGAAATGAAATTCCTGACTTATTTCAGGGAAGAGGTAACGGTGAAGCAGCCTTTACTCATCTATGGGAGAGACAGAGTGAATGTTAATAAGTAATAGTTGGGAGTCTACAGTTTCATGTGCTACAGCAAGTCTGCATAATCACAATAGCAAGCTATATGACTCCATTATATGCAAGAGAGAATTCTGAAAATGAAGTGACCTATATTCTTCATTGAACTAAGAAACAATATGTTTTATTTATTCTTTTCATATTTTTGGTTCATAATTATCAGCCTTCAGCTATCTCAATACAATAAGATGTACAAGGATGAATTAATAGGATCCTTAATCCACTTGAAGATGTTTTTCAAAATATTTACTTACTTTTATGTAATTTTTAGGAATGTTTGCTTACATGTATGATTGTATACCTCTTACATGTCTGATACCCACATAGGCTAGAAGAGGGTATTATATCATCTGAAGTGGAGCTACAGATGGTTTGGAGCTACATGTGGGTGATCAGAAACCTCCACTGCTTCAAGATTCTTCATTTAAGTAACAGTGTTTTGCTGTGGAATAGTTCTCTTCTACACTGTAAAGATTTGCCACTCAAATTAGTTTGATAAAATGTTGATTGGCCAGTAGCCAGGCAGGAAGTATAGGCAGGGTGACCAAACTAAGGATGATAAGGAGAAGGGCAGAGTCAAGAGTCACTGACCAGATGCAGAGAAAACAAGATGGGCACACTGTACTGAGAAAAGATACCACCATGTGGCAGAGAATAAATAGGATTATGGGTTAATTTAAAATGTAAATCTAGTTAATAATAGACCTGAGCTATTGGTGGAGCATTTATAACTAATATTAAGCCTCAGTGCAGTAATTTGGGAAGTGACTGCTGGGTACTTTGGACTGAGTGGCTCTGAGACAGGAAACTTCTGCCTACAGAGTTTATGGGGGACAATGAGGTTGGGCATAGTACTCAAAATTTATTTAAGTCTGTGATCAGTGCAGTTAATGAAAGCAACAGTAATACAATTACTAAATTAAAGAACATCTTTGGTTTATACAACAAACACTCCAGTAAGTGTAGAATTTTATGCTCTGTTGAGAAGGTGGTGGTTGCCTCATAGAGTAGGCCAGGGTAACTTCTGAGACTGTGGAAGATGAAGAAAGAAATAACCCAGTGAGCCCCTCCTGCTCTCAGCAAACAGTCAGACTAAGTGGACAAGAAGCAGGAAGAAACAACACATACCTCACTACATTTCTCCATAGCTGGATTTGCCAGCTCTCCCAGCATTGTCTGTGAAACATGAGTATGTCACAGAAAGCCAAACAAATCTGTACTACTTTTACTCTTACATCATCATTATTTCTTATTTATCAAATACAAATGCTCTACTTTATATTACAAAAACGTATGTTATACCAGAACAGATTGCATATATGGTATGTAGGAATTTAGAAACTATGGAGTAGGGAAAATGAATTATGAACTAAGTAAGAAGAGAGTTTGAATAAATAGTAGATTATTCTCATATATCAAATATCAATACTAAATTATGGCATTGTTACATTACATTATGAAGAATTATTTACAACATGTTTGGTAGTTAGCTGGATCAAATGATAAAGAAAAAACAAACTTGTGTTGACTGAGCTACAGAGAATTGAAAAAAAACAAAAGCAAAACAAACAATATTATTGGACCCCACAGAGTATGCTTTAAGGGTGAAATCAAACTCAACTTGACATACATTGGAAGTGGTACATATCTGCTACAGCTGACATATATCAGATTTTACCTGTAAAAGGCTGTGTGTCCTCCCGTCCTCTTGTGTTGCTCTGTTTCATGACTACTCAGCATCGATCCATCTGAAGTCCTGCCAGTTCTCATTTCCAAGTCACACACACTCTCCTCAGCCGTCACATTAGTTAAGCACAGCTGCAGCTCTCTAAAATTTGCTATCAGTCACATGACATATGCCGTCTCCATGTGTCGACTAAAGCACACTTTCATGCCTTACCCTTCAAAACTTCTTTCTATGGTCATTAGCAGTGATAAAACGAATGGTTCAACAAAAGCAGAGTTCAACCCAAGCTGCTTACCATAGCTTTCGAATTTTACTTCTGAAGCTATTGCCTATCTAAGTCTGTGACCCAAATGATTAATACTCTTTTTTTTTTTCATTTATTCCCCAATGCCACAGTGACAATCGTTTCATTGGTTCCCAAGCCTACTGGATATTTCTACTTACTGGACCATGGAACTTGAGCACTCACACCTAGTTCCTCATGAAGGCAATCACTTTCATCCTCTAAGGTTCTTTCTCAGTAGGATTAACTTTGCATTCTGTAAATAACCAGAACCTCTGTTTTGTGAACCATGCCTTGCTCCCACCACCATCTCCATCTCTGGATTGACTCCTTAGCACCAATCTGATTTCTTTTCTTTACTATTATAGCTCTATGAAAGAGAACAATTCCTAGCAATAACACTGCTGAAATATTTAATAAGAGGATGGTTTCTGATATTCAAATTAGAAAATATTGCTTAGTCTAAAGGACTTCTAAGAGGAATTTTATCATCCTTTTGTTTGTTTTGTTTTTACCTAGAATGGTTTCTCTTCTTCTGATCTAAACATTGGTGGTTGTAGGTTATATGTTAGAACAGTAGGACTATTATACATTTCAGAAAATTAAACAGCTCTGTAGAACAGAAATTTCTTGTTACCCCATTCTTAAAGCTGGAATTCTAGAATAAAGACATAATTAAGGCCATGGGGGCAAGTTCTGGAGGCTCTGGAGAAAGACACTCCCTGTTCTTCCTAGCCTCTGTTGTTTTCGGGAACTCTAGGGTTGTGTAGTTTGTTCCCATAGCTCTAGCTCAAATGTCTGTTTTCCCACGTCTTTTGATTTATCTTCTATTCTTACAAAGATAGTAAGCCTATTATGGTTATTTGATTTCATTTTGCTCATCTTAACTAGACTCAGCCACAGGGGTGCTATTTCTAAACAGCGGCAATGTGCAAGAGTAGGTATATATAAGATTTTGGAAAACACTCTTCAAAGAAGCACAGGGTATTTCCTAAGATATTTAATCCTCTTGATGCATGACCATGTATTTCTACTCATCCTTGCATGCTTACTGTGAGCCCCAGTAATATGTACTTGATTTAATGATTTATATAATTTTGGGGAAGGTTTGATGGTCAAATGTAAAGGAAAATAAGTGCATTAGTGCAAACTTTTGGATACAAATTTTCCTAGTTTACAACATCTCAAAATAGTACCAAGTGCTGGCAAACCAAAGATAAAAATGCAACATCATATAGTCAACATTCCAGATTCATACCATGATAATAAGAGCCTAGGATGAATAAAAAGATAATTAACTCACAATTAAATGTCATTAGTGATCTTGGTGAAAGAAATTAAAGTTGATATTGAATACCACTACTGTTAAGAATGTATGGCCGGGCAGTGGTGGCTCACACCTTTAATCCCAGCACTCAGGAGGCAGAGGCAGGCAGATGTCTGTGAGTTCAAGACCAGCCTGTTCTACAGAGCTAGTTCCAGGACAGGCTCCAAAGCCACAGAGAAACCCTGTCTCAAAAAATAAAAAAAAAGAATATAAGTAAAATGTATATTTTAATTTCTTTCTGAGTATTAAAAAATAGAACACAGATACTTGATTTGATGAACGGATGGTAAGAGTAGACATTATATTATCCTACTTACAGACTCCATTAATATGAACTATACCAATTTCTCTGTTCTTTCATGCCCCCCATACTCATAATATCCTAAAGATGAGAACAAATACATAAGATATACTGTATTTAAAGAATGCTTTAAAAAAAATACAACCAGAGATAGGGTTAACAACAATGATAGATTCCCAGAGAAACAGATTATCATGTAGTATATACATATAAATAATACTGTTTTCTGTATATATCTCATGAATCAATAAAAAATGTAAAAAAAAACTTGAAGCATAAGAAAAGTGCAAACTAAAACCATAGGATAAGTAAGATAATTAGGGAAATATGTTAACCTCCAAGATGTTTTAAATGTTTCAAGTTTAACTTACAAAGAATTTATCAAAGTTAACATTGTAATATTGAAATTGCAAGACCAAATGAGAGTAAAAAAAAAAATCTTCCTGGAATAGACATTCACTAGCTAATTAACTAGGGGAGTGAACAGAAGCAAAGATGGGAAAGAATAGAAGACCAGGTTCTATGGGGAATGCCAGAACTGTGAGCGTTCCAAATGGGAAATAATTAAGACCTCAAAGCTGAGCAAAACCATTAATAACACTCTTCTTGGAAGGTAGGAAGTCATGTTCCATGCTTGCAGTTTTCTCTCCAAACTTCTCTCAAACTTTCTTCTCAAGAAAACATAGTAGAATTTTTGTTTGTTGGTTGGTTGGTTTTGGTTTTTACTTCCAATCAAAGTTTCCCCTCCCTTTTTTCTTCCAGTTCCCAACACCCATCATCTGTCTACCACCTCCCCAATACACTCTTCCTCCACTGTTTCTTTTCAGATAAGGAGCACCTCCTGTGCACATTAGCCAGCCAAGATACATCAAGTTGCGGTGAGACTAGCATCATTCTCTTCCATGAAGACTTAATGACACAATCCAGTAGGAGGAATGGGTACCAAAATCAAGCATCAGATTCAAAGACAGTCCCTGCTCACACTGTTGAGAGTCTAACAAGAAAACCATATTACACAACTGTAACATATATGCACATGGCCTAGGTCAGTTTCTTGCAGACTCCGTGGTTGTTGGTTCAGTCTCTGTTAGCCCCTATGAGCCCAGGTTACTTGATTCTGTGGATTGTCTTGTGCTGTGTTTGACCCCTCACCCAGTACTCCTATAATCCTTCCTCCACGCTCTTCCATAGGATTCTCCAAGCTCTTCGTAATGTTTGGCTGTGAGTCTCTGCGTCTGTTTCCATCAGTTGCTGGGTAAAGCCTCTTGGATAACAGTTGAGGTAGGCACCAATCTTCTCTGGGTCTATGTATGGTTTATAGCATGTTTCTTCTTTGTTTCAGAGCTGATATCTATTTATGAATGAGTACCCACTATATTAGTCTCTATGGGTCTATGTTATCTCACATACAATAACCATTTCTAATTCCATCCATTTGCTGCAAATTTTCTAATGTCATTGTTTTTAACAGCTGTGTAATACTCCATTGTGTAATGTACCATTTTATCCATTCTTCAGTTGAAGGGAATCTGGGTTGTTTCCAGTTTCTGGCTATTACAAATAAAGTTTCTATTAACATAGTTGTGCAAACATTCTTGTGGTATATGAAATGCCTTTGGAGATATGCCTAAGAGTGGTATAGCTGGGTCTTGAATTTGAATGATTCCAAATTTTCTGAAATTGCCATATTGGTTTCCAAGGTGGCTATACAAATTTGCACTTCCACCAGCAGTGAAAGGGTGTTCCCCTTGCTCTATGTCCTCTCCAGCATGAACTCTTACGTTTTTGGTCTTAAGCATTTTGACAGGTGTAAGATGGAATCTAAGAGTCATTTTGGTTTGCATTGACCTTTATGGCTAAGGATGTTGAACATTTCTTTAAGTGATTCTCAGTCATTTGAGATTTCTCAGTTGAGAATTCTGTGTTTAGATTTGTACCCTATTTTTAATTTGATTATTTGGGTTTTTTTTGATGATTAGTTTCTTGTGGGCTTTAAGTACTTTGTATAGTAGTTGTGTGTCAGATATAGGTTTGGTGAAGGTATTTTTCCATTCTATGGGCTGTCATTTTGTCCTATTGACAGTGTCCTCTGCCTTACAGAAGTGTTTCAGTTTCCTGAGACACTATTTGCTAAATGTCAATCTAAGAGCAGGTGTGATTTGTTTTCTGTTCAGGAATCTGTCCCCTTTGAGACAGGGTCTTGCTATGCAGTCCTGACTGTCCTGGAGCTTGCTAGTAGACCTGGCTGGCTTATATCTCACAGAAATCCTGCCTCTACCTCCTGACTTCTGGGATTAATTGTATGAACTGCCATGCTTGCTTCATAGTAGAGTATTAATAGTACTGGCCCTGCCACCCTTGGATGAGATCCAAAGTAAAATTTAAGAATGGTGAAGTTACTAGACTGGGTTCCCGGGTATATGCTGACACTAATTTTTCATGAACTCTGTTTTGGTGCATAGAGAGTCTTGTAGTGAATATTGGTAGACTTCCTTTTGAGACACTATCTGAAGTTTTGAAAAAGAACATTTTCAATTTCTGTATGAATATTTCCCTCAAATAAAATAGCAAATGATAAATTGTCCCAACATGTTCTTATCATACATTGTGCTTCTTTACTGTAAAAATTATAGATCATGATGATATATTTAAGTATAGGTATATATACATTATACAGAAATGATTACAATTGTATACACTAAACACATAAATTTCATTTGTACTGGAGGTGGTGAATGAACCTAAGACCTTTCACATGCTGGACAAGCAAACTATCCATGAGCTACACCTTCTGTACAATAAATATCTGTCTTTCTTCTTAACTGTACTCCTTGTTGATAAGAACTATTTTACTTTGTCTACTGCTAGAATATTGCTTTCTAGTACAGTGCCTATAATACAGCAGGTGGCTGCTTGTTTTGGTAAGTTTAACTGAGTTCATATTTTTGAACCCTTAAACCAGTCTTTGTCTCCCAAACGACTTAGTCAATAAAAATTAAGTCAAATTACTTTCATGGTAGTAAAAATAAAGAATCATGATAAATTCAGTCAAATTGATTCTTCAATTGGGCTTTTCTGTAGTTTATAAATTTCTTCTATGTCTACTTTGTGATCATCATTTTGATGTTCAGGTGGATACATCAGATCATTGTTAATTATACTCTTCCTGTATCAGAGAATCCCTTTTGTGGCACATAGATTTAATTAAAAGAAAAGATAGAGAATAAGCGGTAAAGGTTAAGACTTTACACTAGAAGGTTAGTAGAGTCTGGTGTTGGTAGTGCACACATTTAATTCCAGCACTAGGGAGGCAGAGGTAGGTGGATCTCTGTGAGTTTGAGGCCAACCTGGTCTACAAGAGTTATTTCCAGGACTGCTAAGACTGTTATACAGAGAAACCCTGTATCAAAAAAGAATAAGAAGGAGGAGGAGGAAGAGGAGGAGGAGGAGAGGCAAGAACAACAAGAAGAAGATGAAGAAGAGAGAGAGAGAGAGAGAGAGAGAGAAACATCATAGAGGAGCTGGAGAAGTAGCTCAGGAATTAAGAGTACTTCCTGTTCTTCCTAAGCACCTGAATTAATTTCCCAACACCTACATGAGGTAGCTCACAAATTTCTGTAACTACAGCTTCATGGAATATGATTCCCTTTTCTCTGCACACACACACACACACACACACACACACACACACACACATACACACACACACACCATGCACAGCCATATGCACATAAGTAAAAGTAAATCCTATATATTTTGGAGATCAGTCCTCTGTGCAATGTGGGCTTGGTGAAGATCTTTTCCCATGTAGTAGGCTGCCTTTTTGTTTTATTGACTGTGTCCTTTGCTTTAAAGAAGCCTCTCAGTTTAGGGAAGTCCCATTTATTTATTATTGCTCGCATTGTCTGTGCTGCTGGTGTTATATTTGGGAAGTGATCTCCTGTGCCCACCAGTTGAAGGCTACTTCCCACTTTCTCTTCTATCAGGTTGACTGTGTTTGGATTTATATCGAGATCTAAGTAACCCAGACCCACAAAGATAAACATGGTATGAACTCACTCATAAGTGGATACTAGTTGTAAAGCAAAGAATAATGAGCCTATAGATCAAGACCCTAGAGAAGCTAAGTAACAAGGTGACCCCTAAGAGAAAAGATATATAGATCCTCCCTAGTGATGTGGGATTCCCCTCTTTCACAGCTGAATACCATTGGTTAATAAAGAAGCTGTTTTGGGCCTGTGATAGTGTAAGGCAGAGTTAGGCGGAGAAAACTAAACTGAATGCTAGGAGAAAGAAGGCAAAGAAAAACAGAAGCCATGTACCCCCCTCCCCGCCGGAGTAAGACATTAGAAGTTTACCTGGTAAGCCACAGCCTTGTGGCAATACACAGAATAATTAAAATGGGTTAATTTAAGATATGAGTTATCCAGAAATATACTTAAGCTATTAGCCAAACAGTATTGTAAATAATATAGCTTTTGTGTGGTTATCTCATGGTCTGATGAGCCAGAAATAAACAAGTGGCCTCTTACTACACCTTGGGAAGTGGAAATAGACAAGATCTCCTGACAAAATTGGGAGCATGGGGGTAGGAGGAGAAGGGAGGGTGGAAGAGTAAGAGGAGGGGAGACGGGAAGGGTAGACAAGAACTTGAGAGAACAGAATAGTCAAGAAGGGGAAAGTACAGAGACAGAGAGCAAGGAAAGAGATACCTTGATTGAGGGAATCATTATGGGGCTAGAGAAATTTCCACGAATCCACAAGATGACTCCAGCTAAGACCCTAAGCAATAGAGATTGATGACTACGTTAAATGTCATCATAGAACCTTCATGCAGCAGCTGATGGAAACAGAGTCAGAGACCCACAGCAAAGCACTGGGCTGAGCTCCCGAAGTCCAGTCAAAGAGTAATCATAGTAAGAATATGAGCAAAGAGGTCAAAACAATGATGGGGACACCCACTGATACAGTTTAACTGAGCCAATGGGGACTCACCAACTCTGGCCAGACATGGAAGGAACCAGCATAGGACCAAACTAGACCCTCTGAATGTGGGTGACAGTTGTATGACTGGGGCAGACTACAGGACCCCTGGCAGTGGCACCAGTATTTATCCCTACTGCTTGGACTGGATTTTTGGAACCCATTCTCTTTTTATAGATACTTTGCTCAGCAGGGAGGCCCTTGGCCCTTCCTCAAAGCAATGTGCCTTACCCTCTCTGAGGAGTGGATCATGGGGGGGTGAGGGGCAAAGGTGGAGGGAATGGGAGGAGGGAAGGAAGTAGAAACTGGGATTGGTATATAAAATGAATAAAGATAGTTTGTTTTCTTTTTTTAAAAAAAGAAAAACACACAAAGAATTAAAAAATAATAAATCCTAAAAATAAATGGAAGGTTCAATATAACTTGCATACTTTTAGGGTAGCCAATAGTTTTCTAATTATACTTAACTCATTCACCAAGAGGAAAAATCATGTCTGGTTCTGCAAACCTAGTCAACAACTCAGGCCTCTTTAAGGGGTCATGGATCTTAAATTACCACTTTCCCAAGAAAACATAATCCCTAGCAATTGTCCTTATACCCATAGGTATTTGGACCTTATACCCATAGGTAATTGTAGTTCTCATCTCCATAAAGAAAATTTCTCTTTGTAATAGATGAAGATCATTCCCCAAAACTACAACCAATCATATGTAGGGGAGTTAGGAAGATTTAAAGAGCCAGAATTTGACAGTTTGTTGTGAAATTTCATTTTGTAGTAATGTTGAACTCTATACCCATCAAGACTCACCTGTATGAATGCCTAAGCATGAGCTGAATAAGGGTGAGAGCAATAGATATGCCTGCGGAGATGGGGAGCCCACAAGGCCTCAACACCACACAAAGGCAACTGAACAAAGGCAATGCTGCAGGAAACTAAGGATGCTTAGACTGGGAGATTCCCCAGGGAGGAAAGCACCAATGTGTTTCGTGTGTGTGTGTGTGTGTGTGTGTGTGTGTGTGTGTGTGTGTGTGTGTGTGTGTGTGTGTGTGTGAGAGAGAGAGAGAGAGAGAGAGAGAGAGAGAGAGTGGAAAATAGTGGACATGAATTTGAAAGAAAAAAAGGAGAGATTTTGGGATTTTGAGAGGGAGGGAAGGGAAATGTTCTAATTATAATTTCAAAAACAAAGGAAAAAATTTTTAAAAATCTCTGCTATGGGTTAAAATAAAAAATTATGGGAAAATGTTTTAATATATTATCTGTATTTTTCACAAAAATATTTGGTGAGTGCCAAAAATAGAAAAGATGAAAGTAGAAAAGAGGCACTCAACCAGTTCACTATTTTGTTTAAATACATTTGTTTTCAAATTATTACATAAAGTATGTTGTATTATATACATTAATGTGCTATCATTGGTGTTTTGAGGCATCTACACATTAGTTAGTGTTTAAATCTGTTGAAATATCTCAAATGTTAACTGTTTTCTTCATTGTTAAAACTTTTAAAATTCTTAATCCTAGAACTCTTTTAGTTGCACAGTGTGAAGTCACTATCCATATCCACCCTGCTTTGGAGGAGACTACTGGAAGTGCTTGCTCCTAACTACAGCTCAGCCCCCAGCAATCAGGTTTTATCAATGATTTAGTGGTAAGTGGCTTGCTGTGAGTGAACAATGGGCTCGAGCATCCTTTGTACCGAAAATGGTATTGGTTTTGGTTTTGTATTTTCACTGTGTCATATTTTAGATAGCATTCCTGAGATTGTAGGCTAATATCCATCCAACTTAAGGAAATCACTTTATATGAGTAACTCATAATAATTGTACTAGAGATTTAACAGACCTAAAGCTTTTGATTTATTTATGAAGAAATTATATTTAGTGAGAATTGCTCATGTGAATGTGGTAAGGGAATCTGATGGGAAAGAACCTTACTTTGCCTGCACAGTTCATAAGTTGCCCAGCGAGTGCGAACAGTTAGAACCTACACTTTCACTGAAAAGAAATGACAAATTATTCACTTCATAACTACATGACATATTTCATTTCCTTTCTATTGTAATCAAAATGAGAATGAAGAAATGAGTAACTGGTAGTGAATGATCTGTGTGCACAATCAAACCTAGATCAGAAAATGCATAGGAGAGATTTGGATTCAGACCCATGATCCAAAACTGGATTAGGAACACACATTTGTCATCACACATTTTAACGTGATGACTCTTCAGATCTGAACTAATGAATAGCTCTAGCTGTGCTAATGTAGGACACAGTGAACAATGCAAATAACTTGGCATGACAATTAAACCCTCTAACTGCCTGACATAAGATTACTGAAGTCTGCTGTCAAAGGAGACGAATGGAAACGCGTGTGCTAAATCCTTTTCAGCTAAAACACACCGCATATTCTTCTGAGACATTCAAGAATGCAAAGCTTTTAATATTCAAAAGAAAAAACACATTTTAAAGTGTAATAAGTCCTTTAAAAACCTTCTTAACAATGACTTGAAGTCACTGTAACAAAAACTCAACATGGATTTCAATTTTGATACTTAATACTTTCTTGTACAGAATTTCCTTAGAGGAAGTTTCTGTTGGGTATATGGACTGAAATTATATATATGGATTATATATATACATATATATGTATATATATATGTATGATATATATATGGATTCCTCTGTAACAACACTACCAACAAACTTAATGTTTATACAATATACAAACAAATATATATGTATATATATATATTTCAAAATTTTTGGATAAGGATTTCAGGTTCAGCTGAGTTGTGCTTCAAAGTCTCATAAGTATAGACAGAATCTAGGGGTTTTCTGGTTCTGCAGAAGACTACATACAGAACTAAGTATTTTACAATATATAAGGATAAGGGTTTATCTTCTTGCTATCAACCAGATTTTGTTCTCAGCCATTTACCAAATAGGCCTCTCCAATACTGTCAACTTGTTTCAGTCCAGGTAATTAGGGAGATTCTCCCTGTGGATGAGGGGATGCTACTGTTTGGTAATATTAGAACAGAAGTGACATCTTATCACCTATCCATAACAATACTGCTTAGAAGTAAATGGGTTCTGCTTTTGAACTGGGGAAGGGGTAATAACATGGTAAGGAGAAATGGAACTCAGGTAACTGGGAACATTTATAACATTTTATTACATTAAAATAAAAACCAGTGGCTTTGTCTTATTTATGACTGTTTTGATAAAGCCGAAAACCATGTTGCTTGATGTTTAGAGAAATTATTTTAAATGCAAGTGTGCTTTCAGTGGTCTCCAAAGTTGAATTGCATGGATTTGTAAAAATCAAAATTTTAGAAATGTCTATTTAAAATATATGCATATTTATTTATGAAAAACTGTAGGCAACCTAGGAAATCTGGGAGTGGGGGAGGTCGTCCACCCCAGGGGAGAATGCACCACTTAATTCTCCAAATGCTTGGCTCTCAAAGCATATAGGAATAATTGAGGGAATTAAAGGAAGAGGCAATGTTGTAATTATAATCTGAGAAACAAAATTTAAAGACAAAGAAATTTAGAAGAGAGATAGGAAAAATAGAGACTATCTTGTTGAAATTTATAACAGGAAACCAAAAAGCCAATGTAAGTTATCATTTTATGAAACAGGACAACTAAGTTAATACCAAATAGTAGAAATATTCTTTTCTACTAAATGCTTTTTTAACTCTGAAGTTTTATATTTGTGGCTTTCTTTTTACTCATGATCAAATATAAAATTATCATCACACCATATCATTTATCAGATTAAGGTTTCTGAATTACTCTTGTAGTGGGGATGTTTTCTATCTCAATCATTTAAGGTGTCAAATATGCTCATATCCTGCAGAATCTGCTGAGCACTAGCTTTGAAATAGCGATGAAGATGTGTAAATATGACAGTGACTGGGGACTATCTAGTGTAATTGGGCCAGCAACACCAGAAATCAGAGAGAAATAAACAGAAAGTTCAGTCCTGGATTTGCTCTTAGGTGGTTAGCACCATGTTGCCTTATGTAAATGATATAGATGACATACTTGAAAAGAAGAATGTGTTATTATTCTAAGAGATGCCCCAACATCGCCAGAATTGAAATTAGAATTTTGGTCGTGAGTTCTGTGATAGAGTCATTATTTCCTGAGTTTTGTTTTTCCTGAGTTTTGTGTATTACATTTCAAAGGGATGATTTAAAATATTTACATCTTACTTGCAGAGAAGATTGTGTTTCACTCGCCTTTAATTATTTGACTTCATTAAACTACTAGTTTTTATTTCATGTAATCTGTGTACCAGGCATAGGTACACATGAAGGAAATTTCCAACATTTCTGTTATCTGGAGCCTTCTGTTAATGTATTTCTCAATAGTCTCTCTTAGAAAGTCACCATCCAGATAATTTTCTTCCTACATCTAATTCCTGGGATACTACTCAGAATCAAGTAAACATTGCACAAATGCCTGGATTAGAGTGTTTCATTCCTTTAGTAAGTGATGCAGAAGTTCTATTGCATCTAAACACACATTTTAAATCTCTACTTCTTGACTTTACTCCCATGTGGAGCAATCCATGGATACTTCTTTCACTTTACCTCACCTAATGCAGTTCCAACATCCCATGATGTTTGTTTCAGCATAATCTATTGCTTACCGAGGATATTCTTGTTTGTACATCTTTGTGACTCAATTCCAGACATGAACAACTTGAGAAGAGAAAGACGTACTATGTCCCAGTTTCAGGGATTCTAATTCAGAGTCACTGGCTTCATTGATTCTGGGCTGGTGATGAAGCAGAACATCACAGCTGTGCCAGAGTGTGGCAGTGACTTTACCATGGCATGCAGAAAACAGAGAAAAAGTAAAAAGAAGAGGCCTGAAAAAAGATATATCCACAAGGAGACATCCTTAGCAACCCGCTTCCTCTGCATCTTCTGAAGTGCCCACATCGTCACAAAACAGCACCATCACCTGGGCACCCAGCATTCTACAAAGAAGTCTTGGGGGGAGACATTTCATTTATTTTTTGTTTGTTTGTTTTTTGTCTTGTTTATTTGTTTGTTTTTTGAAACAGGATTGCTCAGTAGTTTTTGGAACCTGTTTTGGAACTCGCTCTTGTAGACCAGGCTGGCCTCCAACTCACAGAGAATCTGCCTGTCTCTGCCTCCTGAATGGTAGGATTAAAGGCACATGCCACCACCACCTGGCGACATTTCATATTTTAAAAATGGCACAGAACAACATACTTAAGTGATAGAATTGCCTTCTCAAGCTTGAATCAACTCTACATGTGTTGTTACCACAATGGATTCCTTTGCTTTTGATGTGCAAATTTGAATTAATTGAAAGTACTACAAGTCTACCAAGTTCTACACAAACTACCGCTGGTTCTTAGCTTTAAACTCATTACTAATTAGTCTGTCCATTGAACAAAATTATTTATCCCCTTGTGTTTCTTCATTTGTGATTTAGCAATCATTGCTCTTCCAATTTTTATGCTTTGTACATGTTTCTTTAACTCAAGAACCCCTGCCTCTAGCAGAGTCCAAACCCATTGGGTCTCCCTGCAGAATCCATTGTGTTTATTACAGTATCTGGTGCAGAGGAGGAGCTACAATAATGTATCCAGTATGAAGGAGTAATACTTCATGATTTTAAATTTTTTATTTATCTTATTATTTATCTGTCTCTGAAACAAAATGATACCCCAGAGATGTTTTAGATAATTCAGTAGTTTAGTTAGAATTTTTATTGCTGTGATAAAGTGTCATGAGCAAAGCACTTTGTAGTAGACAAGATCTCATAGCTCTCATGCTGAACCCTAATGCTGAGTAGAGTCAAGGAAGGAGCCTGGAATCAGGCTGTGGAGGAGCATTACTGGCTGGCCTACTTGTTCTTCAGGCTTGCTCCGCCTGCTTTTTATGTACCCCTAGGACCACCTCCGCAGATCTTGTAACACCTACAATAAGCTGGGCCCTTCCACACCAATCATTAATCAAGAAAAATCAGCACAAACTCTCCCACAGACCAGTCCACCCAAACAATTTTTATAGTTGCATTTCCTGCTTCCCAAATAACTATGACATTGTGTCTGGCTGACTTGTGTTCCCAGTGTGTGCATTAACCATTGTACAAGGTACACTATGTACAAGTCAAAAGTTCTATTCCAGGGTTTAAAAAGTAAAAAGGGAATTAAAATTTAAGTAGAAATTTTACCTCAAATATTTCTTACTTTACATACCTTCCAACATGTTTTGCTCATTTATTCAAACTATAAATCATTCACTTGTTCATTATTTTGGCTTTTCACAACAATATTTGCTTTTGGGAAATGTATCTTTAAAAGAAAAAAAAATTAGATTTTGTTGCCAAAGCTTTGATAGTGAAATTATAAAGTTACATCAGAACAAAGTTCATTCTAAGCACAGAGTTCAAAGTAAAATTTTCTGTGAGGGAGAGAACTTCCAGTGTTCGGGGAAGCATAAAGAGGAGAAACACTATGGAGAAGAGTTAACACATTATGTTTGCCATCTTATTTTCAAAATGCAAAAGAAGAGGGAATATATGTACACACATGTGAAATTATAACAAGGGAATGTAAACAGCACTGTACGTGGGCCATGAGCTTGTTTTCCTGGAATATAGGACATTTCAATGGGAACACTGAAAAGCATAAATAGATAAGTATTTGGCTGATTCATAGCCATTCCAGATAAGAATTGCAAGGACTTGAATCACAATTCTGAGTACAGAAAAATAAAAGATCAGGATTTTTGAAAGAGCCATGTACTTGTCACAACTTTGCTAGAAATGGTTAAATTGCAATAATCTTTAAATTTATTTTATCTAAATTTATTATTTTTATAGAAATATGCTCCATTTAGAATAAAATTCAGAATTTTATATATGTAACTTGAAAGGTTCTCTTGTATTTTTTCCAACTATCCCCCAAACATCACACATTAGTTATGCAGTCATTTCCCTGTATGTAACATTCTGTGCTGTAAGAACTGTCCTGCTTTGGGATTCTATCAATTTCACAATTCTGGAGTTTCATAGAATTGGAGGACTGCAGTCTGCTGCTGGCTTGGTGTAAGAGTTTCAAGAATGACAGATATTCACTCTTTCTACGACAATGCACAATAGTCATAATCCATCATGACTTCATTATATTTTGTTCATCAGGTGATGAGCATCTCCCCACGACACAAACATACACCATTTGGCTGTGACAAATAAGGAAATCCATGAACATTGATGTATACATCTATGTGTGAATATCTGCTTTGTGTGAACATTTTTCCATTTCTCTTTGGTGTCTACCCAGGTGTGTGCTATAGATGGACTTCAAGTCAAGATTTGGTTTACGTTTCAAATTTGACAATGACACAGTTATTTTATCATGAATCTCTCTTCTATGCTATCTAAATGATTTCAGAGGCAGAATTCACTGGGATTCATACTGTAACTAGCACGTGAATTTATGACAGTGGCTGCCACATTCATCAAAGGATGGAATCCCTTGATTCTCTCAACTGTGCTCATCAGTTTTCCCAGCTGTTAGAGAAAAGAAAAGAGGGCAAAGTGTTGGGTTGCATGATAATTAAAAATATCAGCAAACTTTTCTTTTAAAGTACTTTCAGAATCATGACTATACATTGGAGTTGCTGATGGATGTGGCAATTCCATGACCAGCTTTTTGCGGAACTAGCAAGCTCATTTTCAAATTGGCTGTAATCCTCAACCTTCTTGCCAGCATTTCCTATTGATAACTGACTGACTGACTGATAGAAATATGTGGCTATGAATTTTACTGTGGATTACTTATTCTGAACATCCTATTTATTCACTGGGCAATGCTTACCTTCCTCGGACAAACAACTATTCACATTTTTCTAAAGTTTTGTTTCTGTTATTAATTTGTTAATGTTGAGCTATAAGTATTATTTACATGTTCTGAATACAAGGCTCAAGCTATCTAATTTGAGGACATTTTTCTCTATTATGTGTATGGCCTCTTCACTTTCTTGGTGGTATCTTAAAGGAAAAATATTTTTAATTCTGGTAAAATCCTTTACAACTGGCTTTCCCATTGTGTGTGTGTGTGTGTGTGTGTGTGTTTATAAACATATGCACCAAGTCCTGGAAGCCAGGGAATGACCTGTTGGAGTCACTCTTTTCTTTCTACCAGTTTAAGTAGGACTTAAACTCAGGTCATTCGATTTAGCAACTAGTGCCTTTACCTGCTGAGCCATCTAGACAGCCCTAAAGTCCTACTTTTAAATTTATTTCTCTGTTTGCTTTTGTTTTTAGTATCATAGACAAGGGAACACTACCTAATCTACAATCACTGTGATTTATACTCCCCTTAGTATCTTCCAAATGAAAACCATTTATAAAAATGTTTTATTTTGTTTGCTTTTATAGACAGTAACTGTCACCTTGTAAGACTACTAAGATTCCTCTAGAGTTCATTAGTAGAGATAAGTAAATGACTTTCTTTTTAGAACTACTTTTCATAATGAAACTATTTTGTGTTCTTTGTTTCTAAGCAGTATTGATCACAGTGGTTGCCAGAACAGGGCAGAAGCACACTGAAGCACAGGTGCTGATTGCTTGGCTAGTTTCATTCCAGGCTCAGTGTTTCGTTTACTAATGCACCAAAGTAAGCCTTAACATGTGCACATTTAAATGTTAGTTAAAACAAAATTATATATAGCCATAAACCTGTAATATACAGAATTAGTATGAACTGGAATAGTCTAAACCACAGCTATTCTGTACCTTACTGTCAATGCAGTTTTTTAATTAATTAGTTTTAAATTGTTTCATTGGTTTGTGTGTGTGTGTGCATGTGTGTTTTGGTGCATGTATATCTTTGTACTACATTTGCGCCTGATGCCTGCAGAGGCCAAAAAGGGGCATAAGATTGTCTGAAACTGGAGTTACAGATGTTTGTGAGCCACCCTAGAGGGGATAGGAATTGAATCCAGTTCTTCTTAAAAAGCAGCCAGTGCTCTTACCTGCTGAGCCATCTCTCCTGTCCCTGACATCACATTTTAGCAAGAGTGATTTATTTAATCCTCTCTCTTCCCAGCCTCTCAAATCAGACACCACTATCAGTTAAACTGTTGGCTTAGGACACAGTCTTCGGGAGGAGTTCTGTTTCACTTGCACTCCAGGGCTCAAGAAACACAGTAAGGAAGGGTAATGCCTGGTATGTCTACTTATTAGCTCTGCTGTTTAAGTTACTCAGTCTCACCAAGTCTCTTTTCCTGTAAAACAAAGACAATGAAATTCATCTGTAGACTAGCTGTGAAGTCTGAAGATAAACCACAGTGCAGAGCAGTTATCCCAATACACAGCACATAGATTATAGAAACTCACATTCAGAATGTTACACGCATAATGATGACAGGGAATTAATAATTTTAGCATTCTAAGTACAAATTAACGATTGATGCTTTTTCCAAAGGAAGACTCTATCACAAAATATGGCAAGTTCCTGTATCCATTCTATTAAAGAAGATATAGTATATCTGCCCTTATTCATCTTACTTAGTGGTTTTCTGGTCTTTAGTTATTAGAATGAAAAACAAAAGCCACTTGCGGGTCTTTAATCTTGTTTATTTATCTCTTCTAAGGAGCAATGGCTACACAATGAGATGTGTCGTGTAAATTCAGTGTCTACTTGAGATTTACCATCTAGAAGGCTATATTTCTCTCTGGGGTAAAAGACCCCCAATGGGTACTCTTTGAATCACCTTTTCAAAGGCACACTGCCCACTGAGAGGAAAATATTTCCAGATGGAAGCCAACACCCTCAGCAGGTGGACCCTCCCTGTGTTACAGAGAGAAGGTTAATAGGCGCTGGCGCTGGATTGGGAGTGCTCAGGCCCCTCACAGCGCTCGAGCATCTGATTGTTCCCACGGGAGTCAGGTGAACTTCTCACTAGACTTCTCTCATCTCCTCAACTTTGAGCGAGCACATAGCTTTACTTGAAGTCGGCAGGAGCGCCTAGAAAAAGAGGAACATTTGGACGTGGCAGATGAAAGGCACCAGCGTCAACTCATCCTTCTGTCTCCATGGTCTGGATGACTCTTCCTATTCAGTAGCAAATGCTGAGAAGTAATTATCTTTCCACTAGCTTGCTTTCAAATGCCAGGAGGTTATAAATATTCCCATAGGAGCGAAACAGCTTGGAGATATAAAACAGGAAGTGAAAAGAAAGGGTGGGTGGGTGTCTTCTGACTCCAACCTTGAATTACAGGACACAGGTTTCCTTTAACCACTGAGGGTGCCTCAATTCCCTCCTCCAAAAGAATGAAGGAAGTTGAAAGGAAAGCTTATCTTTTAAAATGCTCATTCGATGTGTGAGTAACAGAGGGGGCTCACCCTTTGTCTTACGATAAGGGTAATGAGAACAAAGGACTTCAGTGTACAGTCCTTACCAATAAGTAACCACCTATGGGAAAAATATCAAATGAGTAATAATTTCCGAAAATACCTCTTGAAACGTATGACAGGATGCTTTAAACGGAGCCTCAAGAGAAGTGAATGCTAATGAGCTACGAAAAAGCTCCGGATTATGTATTCAGAAGAGCAATGAGAATGAGAGGGCTCTAGGCTTGGGAATTACACAGTGCTGATATTAAAATAATCTACTACTTCTGATTAAACCGTGGTAAAGATATTCTAAGAAACTTGTGCTGATGTATCTTCATCCCCATGCTACATAATATGAAAATTAGGTAAATAAAGTAAATATTTTACTCTTTTCTTTCAGGCTGTTGTCTCAATGCATTTTAAGTAATTTTTTTGACAGTATTAAATGTTTATTAATCTATTTTTTTCAAAGTTCTGTGGCCAGTAACAGAACCTTTAGCAGTATTATTATGTATTTTAAATGGCATCTTTGTGAGTTCTCATTATTTTCATTTGAAGGGTCTCTGACCCTGATGACAGATAACAAATTGGTTTCTGTGATGGAATCCCCAGGAAGTCCTAGATTGGGTCTAACTGAGAAGACATAACTCCAAAAGCATTGCCAACTATCACTTACAAATATGGAGTTAGGAACAAGCCAAAGCATACAGAAGACATTTGAGAAGGACTATGCTGATATAACGCCATGAAATTTACCTCCTTGCCAAATCATGCCCCAACAAATTTGAGGAACTCTTTGACAAATGTATTTTCTCACCAAAGAGTCCTATAATACTAAAGTATTGCTTCTTCCACTTCTAGACAAAAATTCAAATCAAAGTTTTCCAATTCTTTCTCTGTTGTGAGAATGAGAACACTCCTGGCAATTATGTGAAGTGCTCATCTAACTAATCTTAATAATCACCTCAAATTTTCTTGAGGACAAACATGAAATCCTAATTTAATTTACAATATCTTACTCACAGGGTAGAGGATCAGTTCTTTAATATTAAAACCCAGGAATTGTCTTGTGACTAAACAAGATTGTCTGCATATGATGTGGAGAGAAAATGTTGGCTATATATGCATGTTGTTTGCAAAGTCAGCTGACCTCTTGATCAAGGTTTGACTCGGAACAATGATGGAAATACAAGATACTATATTACTAATGACTTTTAAAACTCTGTGGAAGGAACAAATCTTAATACAAGCTTCCAAACTTAGTAAGTCTGCAGAACAGCAGTAATATTTAATATTTCCCTGAACAAATTGCACTAACTGTAGCAACAAATGATACCTAAATATGAGCAGAGGACAGGAAGTCCTCTTCACAGCTCAGCAATCTTCTTTCCTAAGCACAATGATCTGGTCCAAAGTCAAATATGAACTAAGAATGTGTGAGGATTTCTTCCTGTTATCATTGTGGGTGGCTACTAAGTCAACCTGAACAAGTTGCATCATCCTAGTGCTACTCCAGGCACTTACATGAGAGGAAAAGGAGAGAATCTACCCCATCAGGTCAAATATTCTGAATTATGTGTGCTTATTATACAAAAAGGGATCAATTGTCCAGCGTTTTGTAAAGCTTCTTGATGCTTTGACAGAAGTGAAAAAGAAGTGGCCCCTGTTTATGGGAGCACTAAGGGACAAGACAGGCCCTCCCTTCATCTCTTAATCGTTTCCTGGTTCATAATTACCATCTGTGACTATTAGGATCGGGGAAATGTCTTTCCATGTGGTAAGAACTGAAAGACAGCTGTTTATTTACTATCCATCTTCTTGTGTCTATGCTTGTCTGATGGCTATTTTTTTAAAAAAAAAAATCTATTCCTTCGCTAAGGGTAGAAACATTTAACTAAAGGAAAGCAAAGGATCTCTGTGATGGACACAAACTAGAGTGAGAAATGCGGGTCAGCATGTTCTTCCGACTAAGATCCTATTGCCCATTAGTAAACTGGATATTTCATTACACAGCTCCCTGAAGATCTAGGAGAAAAAATAATGTGGGTGAACCACAGAAAAATATTAGAGAGAAAGTGTCTAAAAGGAGCTTTAGGGAGGTGGAGAGTACAGAGCTGTGGAGAGGAAATGTGCATTAGACAGTGAATTCTGTTTCAATTTTAATCTTCCCACCTACACTCCTTATGGTCCCTCCATGTGGCTCATTTTTGCTCTGACTTTTAAGTGAAGAAACTTAAAATTGTAAATTAGGGAGAATCTCATTTGGTGGTGGAGTAAATCAGATTCTTCACCGTAGGGACTTAGGAATGCAGAGATTAGGTCCAGCTGATTATTCAGATCATATAACAAATGGACCTTTGAGGAAATCCTGACTTCAGGGCTGCCACACCTGCTTTTCCTTCCTATAAAATGCCTTTGCAGCTGTAGCAGCACATAGTAACTACAGTTAAGAAACTGAGTGTTTCCAAAACACAACAGACAAGCTTTTTCATCCTGGAGCAAGTGTATCAAAGAGGAGAACCTCAAGACACAGTGAAGAGAAAGCACCCAGCCTTACAGTCACAGCACTCTATTTCAACCGGGCAGTTGTGTCAGGCAACGATCTAAGTGAATTGTTTTCTTCCCTATCTTCTAATCTTGCATTTTATTTAGTGTTTCAGTGAGGCATCTGTGCTACAGCATGCATCTGGAGGTCAGAGCACAACCCTATGGAGTTGTTCTCTCCTTCCACTTTCACATGGGTCGTTGGGGTTGAACTCAGGTCACTGGGCTTGTATGGCAAATACCTTCACTTTCTGAGGTAGCTCATCTTTTCTAGTTTTTAATCATATTTTGATTTTTTTATTTTTCATCAACATGATGTAATTGTAGAAGACTAACAAATCAAATGTGTATAGATTTTGAAGTTTGCATACATGTGAGTATACTGTGTGCTGATGTATTTGACTATAGTCTTGGCTGTAATTATGAGGACATATGGATTTAAATGTATGGATGTAGAAATGTGTATGACTCAGAAAGGCATGTTTGCTTTATATGTGGATGCTGAGTATGTATGACTGTATCAATGAATTTGGAAGTGTATGATTAAGGAGTGTACAGGTTTGTGTACATGTGTATCTATGTATATATGTATCTGAATTGGGATTATAATTGTGCTATTTACTGTGACTTTGTAATTTCCATATGGCATAATAGAGTAATAATGCCTTATAAAATCTTGAGTGGCATTTAAATCTATTTCATCTTGATACATCCTTACAGAAAACACATAATTTTAAAGTTTTAAAAGTAAAGCAGTACTCTAAACTCATCTTTAAGTTCCCTGAATATATAATGACAGCATATCCATTTGAAGCCCTTGATGCATGTCTTTGCTTTCTTTCTGACAGTTCCAGTTCCTAAGCCTCATTTCCCAGTGCTGCTGGAAAAATATCTCTAATCCCATTAGTAGTTACTATGTCTATTTATTATAGCTAATTGGCCATCAGCATCAATAATTTCACTAAGAATATCACGATAATATGTTAGGGTTTTGCAACAACCCTACAAAATGAGGGTGAACTGTGTATGGTCCACTAACACTGTGAAGATTCTACCAGGAAGGCAATCTCTCCTTCTGAACTACTATACAGCCTTCATACAAAGGAGTGATTATGAGATGCATCAAAAGAAATTCTCTCTGCCTTGCTGTCAAGTTTCACTCTCTTTCAGACAAAGCTTTGCTCAAGCACTTCTGATCCTCTTTTTAATTAGATTTCAAACTTCAAATGTTCATGTCACCTTTTCTTGGCTAATACATGAAAGAATTCCTTATCCACCCATCCCCCAAGTGATGATCAGCTTGCCCTGGACTGCCCTCAACAGTTCTGTCTAATTACTTTAGCCACAATCTTTCCTTATCCCTTTATTTCCTTAACTTATTCTTTCTCTGCCTTCTCCACCCACTGCACCCCTCCCCTGTTCCCTAGCTGTCAATCATCTCCTGTATCTGAAGACTCTTTGAGGTAATTTCTGTATATCATCAGCCTTTCTTGTGCCTCTGCTTTTCCTTGACAGCCTCCTGGTGTTCTCTAGTGTAGAATGTCTGGAGTATATGCCTCCCTAACTTAGCCACCAAACACTAACAGTAGACTTCAGAGCAGCTATAGAGAAAACAATTGTGGACTCCACAGGAGGCAGAAGACACTGTCTGCCAAGTCAGGTTGGTTAATATGGAAGAATGGAACTAAGATTCAGAGAACTCAGAACAGGGTTTTTATTGCTTTGCTTTCCACCTGTGTATAAGTGATTTCTCCATAAACATCTTTTATGTGTATTATATTTTAGGAGTACTTATTTAATTCAGGTCTGTTAAACATTCTTGCCGTCACCTGTACACATTTTAGAGAATTTAGCCAAGGGCTTTGAATGCTGAAAGAATTTTTTTATACTTATGCCACCATCAGAGTAAGAAGGCAGAGTCAGTGAGAAGTCGCCTTCTGAGGATGCTGAAATTTTGCCTGTAGGCCACGATCTCATAGTGATGCACAGATTAATGGAGATGGGCTAGTTTAGGATATAAGAACTAGCTCGAAAACATGCTTAAGCTATTGGCCAAACAATATTGCAAATAATATAGTTTCTGTGTGATTAAGTCGGGTGTGAATGGCCGGGAACAAATGAACAGTCTCTGACTTTACCTCCCCTCCCTTCACACTTCCCAGTTCCCTTACCAGTCTGCTCTCCCTCCCCTCATCTCACTCCCTTCACCCTAGCTATTGCCCAGATCTACTGTTCCTCCATTTCCCTTCAGAAAAGAACAGGCCTCCCAGTGATACCAACATAACACTGGTTTCTTGGCAAAGGCACTTATCACAAAGGACATTTAAGTGGAGAATTGCATCCTTATGTATGAAGTTAAGCTTTAGGGACACAGGTGCCTTTATGAGGAAATGAGTACTTAAATACTCAAGGGAGCTTGTGCATCTTTAGGCCTGGGGTCCCTGAAATGAGATCGGTTGTGCAAAGAATGGAAAAATTTAGGCATAGTCTAATAGAAACAAACAGGGGGTCTCAGCAAGGTCTACTTGTTCTGAGCTTATTGTCTCTGTGTCATTATGAGATGAGGTCATTCCATTGTTCCAGGTACAGGAAGACATTTACAGAAGGAGAAGTCTGTGATCTGCTCTCAGGGAAGGTCACCTAGGCTTCATATTTCTTTGAAAGAAGATAAATTGGAGGGAAGGCTACTTTGACCTCACTTCTGTTAGGTTCTCAAATGTCACACTGCCATATTTTGGGGTCTTCTGTTTTAAACTTCATCAACATTGCAATGAAAATAATCAGCTTTTTTTGAGTCTTCTTTATGCTGGATGTGTATTGTGTATGTGCATGACTTTTAAATACTTCTAATTCTCAGGAATAAATGAATACTTCCCGAGCTTTTATGATTAGACTTTGAAGACTTCCTATCAGCAGCCTCTAGGCATCAGACCTTGTCATCAATATTTTATTTCTTTTTCTGGGTGGTGTGATTTCTTCTCATTAGAAAGCAAACAAACAACAAAAAGAGCAAACAACAATGAAGAAAACATCCCATCTCATCCTTTGTAGTGTACATAGTGATGTCAAACGTAGGTGTATACAATAGAAGAAGGGTTCCCTAAAAATAGATGGATTGTAGGAGTCAAATAAGTGAGAACACGGGGAAGGAAATACTAAACCCAGGGAATTGAGAACCTGGTGGGAAATTAGCATTGGAAATGTAAATGAGGTTAGGGAAATTAAGAGGATTAGCTGGCTTATAGGGGTTTAAATAAAAATAAAGAGAAGATCACTGAAAACCTTTGAGATCTGAACAGAATTAAAGCTGGTTTTGTTCTAGATGTGTGTGTGCTTGTGTGTGTGCGCATGCGTGAGTGAGTGTGTGTGCGTGTGTACACGTGTGTTGTCGTTCTGTTGTTGCTATCAATTTGAAAGTATTTGGCCAGGAATTCTGGAATACACTAATAGTTGTTTGATGACTAAAGCACTGTGTGCCACCAAAGGCCAGAGGCTGACTGTTGAGGCAGCTTGCTTGCATGGTTATTGTTATGCCCAAATCCACAAAGTTTCCCAAAAGCAACACAAGGAAACTGAATTCCGTATGTAAAAGCAAAGAGCCTTTATTTCATGGAAGTTTACAAACTAGGTCTCTCCATATGTCCAGTGTGTTGGAATAAACGGAAAGCCCCGAGCTCAGTTAGAGTTAGGTTTTTATAGTAGTAAAGGTAGGGGTGAGAAGTTTCTGAGGTTTAGGACCCCTGATTGGCTAACATTTATCTAGGGGTGTCCTGGTGAGTGTGTGCTGGCAGGTGATCCTATCTACAGTGGTTGGAACATTAGGCATTTCTTTGGGATGGTCTGTTCTTGAGTGGTGTTCAGTTTGTGGTTCTTCCAGTAACCAGGTATTGATTGCTTCAGGGTAAAGTACTGAGACTCAGGCCTCTATTAAACTTATTGATGGCTGAATCCTACACTGGTAGGTGATTATGACTGGAAGTAAAGAACTTCCTTTGGATGATCTATTCATATTTAGCTGGCTCCTACATTTCTCCCTTCACAAGCACCAATGGCAGGACCCAATCTTGGGTCCTGCTTGCCCCTGGTTTTAAGGAGGTATGGAATTATTTAAATTAATAAATCCATTAATTGACAACTCTGGACCTATTATTTTTAGTATATCAATAGGCACTATAGATAGTTATCATGTCCCCATGTTTGGGAGGGAGTTCCCCCTTGTCTCGGCCGATGTGTTCCTTTCTGCAACTACTTCAACCTGACATTGGGGAATTGTTATCCAGGCCCAAGCAGGTTGAAAGATTATCCAAAGGTAGGGAGGAAATTTAGACAATGGGACACTCATCAGACTTCATTGAAGCGAGAAGGAGCATTCATATCAGCTGGACTGGTCCACATCAGCTTTCAGGAAGTCCAGGACTTGCCACCATTCAGAACAGTTTGTAGTCAGCAACTGATGCTTAGATGCATCTGCCAGCCAAGTGGAAGCCTATTGAGATAAGTTTAAACTAGGAACAGAAGTTAAAATTTATTTACTTAAAGAAAAATCCATATTGTAGAAAAAGAGCAGATAACAGGTATCTGTAATCAGAAGGAATAGACTCATAGCTTTGAGTCCTAGCAAAAACTACAGATTTTGGTTAGAAGCATGTATATTTTTCTGCTGTCTAGAGAACCATGTATGATAGCTTTAGAATGAGCTAACAAGTTGGCTATAGCTTTGGGGAAGAATCTGGATACTTTTTGCTATTAATCTGACATTATAACTGCCCTAGCCATTAATACTACTAGAGATCTCAGAAGGATAAATAAAGTATATCTGAGTACAGACCAAATAGTTTTCAAATCTCCATAGTATTGGGGGCAGAAATATCTAGAACAGCAGTCTTACTGTCTAAACCAGGCCCATAAGGTGATTTTTTCCTTTTTCTATGGAAGACAGACATGGAAAAGACTGACCTTGTTTTGTCTAGGCAAAAGTGGTGCAATCAATTCTCCAAGGTCCTGCTGTTTGTCCATAGTCTGGACCGGGTCCTGGCATCAGGTGTTGAACTGGGGCATCTTGCCCAGTGGACAGCGTCGTTGTAATCCAGGTGGAGACATCATGGTGTCTAATAATCTTTGGAGACCTTGGGTTACTGCTAGGATCTCGGAGACTCTGTCTAATATAAAAAGCTTTTTAATGATTATTTTAAATGCCATATTCTGCAGATCTCTGAAGTATGAGGGCTGCCTAGGTATGACTGATTAGACAAACTTTGTTTCTCATTATTTGTTTTAAGTTTGACTTTGAAAACATATACAGGGAACTAAATAAGGCTTATTTCTGTAACTAATTATATCAGTACTTTCAAGACAATGACTAACTCGTATTTCCTAACAGTCTGTAATAAGGTAGCAGCTTTTACAAGACTAGAACTCCACACTCTGTAATGATTTTGTATTAAAGCTCATAAAGAAACTGAATTAGTCATTTTGAGGGTAAACACAGAACATGTTTATATCTTGCTGTTAATGCTGTCTTCTGCAAAGGCAAGGAATGGGTCCCAGGGTGAAATGGGAAAAGGAGGGAGTCTAAGAGCTAGCATTGCTCTAGGGCAAACAAGACTCAGGTCTACCTTCCTGCTGATCTATAGAACCTATCTTGGCAGATGTGTACCAAGTTGTCCTGGGAAAGCTGCCCTGGGCCCTATAGTTACTCTTTTGTCTCTTGTGTAGCTATTGATCATGATGGTCTGGAATCTAATTTCCACTCCGTTTGGATATTTCTGGTAGATAGAGATGACATATAAAATAATAATTTGTATGTGTCTCTCACATGTTTTGGCCATATTCTTGTACGGGAGTAACAGTTACAAGATGATAACTGGGTGCTGGGAACTGGGTATAATAAAAAAAATTGCAAGTTATCAATGGTGAAACTAAATACGAACAAAACCCTAGTGGAATATTAGTGCATTCTTTCAGACTGATTCCATTCAGCATTTACTAGGTGTCTTAGATAACCAAAGTACTAAACTGGGTAAACAAGATAAAACTAAATCCTATGGGGACTGAGGCATGGGCTCAAATGGTAAAGTATTTGTGTTCCATATTCAAATCCTAAGTACAAATAGGGTATGGTGGCAGATGCTTAGAATTCCAGCCCTGAGGGAAACCCTAGGGTTCAATGGCCAGCCAGCCAGCCAGCCTAATTTACCAAAAGTACTAGGACAGGGATAACATTGTTTCAAAAATGAAAATGTTGGGGGAGTCACAAAAACTTCAAACCAAAACAGTATATTTCCATTGCATTTGTTTCCCTCTGGAATTAGATGGTAAGAGCCCATTGCTGAGATACCATATGCTTTGATCATGGGACATAGGAAATCAAATTGTGTGGAGCTAGTAGCTTCATTTATCTGGCTAGTTTACATGGAGTCAGAAAGGGGCTTTGAAAGCTGCTGGTGGAGAAAAGTCACCAATTGTCTTATCCAACCCTGCAAGGTATAATATTGATTGATCTGGCAACATATACCGATTAGTATGTGGAGATATTTTGTTTGTATTCTAACACATAAAGCTTGCCTGGAGATCAGAGTGGAGAGCTAGTCACTAGTTAACCATAGAGACAAAGCAGTGGTGACATACACCTTTAATTTCATCACTTGGGATCTCATGCCTTTGATCCCAGTACTTGGTAGACAAAAAAAAAAAAAAAAAAAAAGCCTTAATCCTAGCACTAGGGAAGAGGAAAGAGGAAGTGATATGATTGGGTGGAGAGAGGTAAGGCAGGCAGAGACACAAGCTTGATCCCTTTCAGACTGAGAAGCAGGCTGTCGCTTGCTCCTTTGTCTGTCTGATCTTTCAGCATTTATCCCAATATCTGAATCTGGGATTTTATTATTAAGATCAATTAGAATTTGTGCTACATTGATTTAATCGTCTAATAAATATCAGAGATGTAAACAACAGCTTTCTAATTACACTCAAGGCCTACTTTATAGGAGAAAACTCAAGTCTGGTGCTGTGGACCTGAAAGGCCACAGGCTCTCCTATTATTTTACTAAAGGGACATAGTTTCAAACTACCTGCAAGATATTTATTCTTTATTCCTATAGATTGGTGCAGCTCTCACCCCTCATCAGAAATCTTCATTTATGTAGTTAACAACAGTTAATACAGAGACTTAACTAATCAAAGGATGGACAATAAATGACTAGAGTTGTTAGCCTTAAATGAGACATGTATTTCATATCCCTTCTCCCTAAGGTTCAGGGAGCAGAGAGATTATACAAACTAGAGGTCAGGGAAAAATACCGCAAGATAATGCCATGGGACATGACAGAGCTACTACACAAGAAACTCATAGAGACTGTGCAGTACAAGACCTGCACAAAATCAAGCCAGTTCACATTTCAGCCTGGCTAGGGTAGGATCTCATGAGGCCCTGTCTCTAGCTGAGAAGCTATTAGCAATTGATGGCTACTTCAGGAGGATGATTTTATTTTCTTCAGCAGTGTAGTCTATGATAGGTTTCTAATGCTACCCTGAAAGAGGCCTACGCCTATAGGAATATGAGTAATATTAATTAAAATCAGTTATAAAAGGGAAAAAAGATATGAAGTAAGGAGAATGATAAGGATGAAGTATCGAAGAGTAGTTGTAGAGTGGGCATAATATAAGTTCACTTTATTCATGAATGAAATACCCGAAGAATGCATTATTCAAGAATGAGAGGTTTTGTGCAGCTTCTGAGAAATAACAGTGGTGTTACTTTCTGGCTTCCATATATACATCTTCATATGTACACATCTACACACACCAAACATGCACTTGCACACTCATGAATGTGCAAATCCACCCATATGTTCCCCAAAAACATGAACTCACACATGCACACAGACATGCAATGCTAAACCCAGAATTCAAGTATATTTAAATATTAATATGGCCCATTTTTCTTATGTCTGTCTGCTTGAACAATTCGTTTCCAAGTGCATAGTTTCATGGCCTCAAGAGGTAAGAGTAGTTGTATTTTTTGTCAGCCATCAGGTCACAAATAATGACATGGAGACTTATTATTAATTATAAAAGCTTAGCCTGAGTTTAGGTTTGTCCTAGTAGCTCTTATAAGTTAAATTAACCTGCTTTTTATTAATCTACATTTTACCATGTAGCTTTTTATCTGGTTTTCATTCTGTATATTTGACTCCCTCCATGTCTCCTGGTTCTGTCTACCATAATTACATGTGCCTAGAATTATCTTCCCCTTTCTCTCTCTCCAGGGAATTCCCACCTATATCTCTTGCATAGCTATTGATGATTAAACTCTTTACTGAGCCAATCAAAGTGACATACCTTCACACAGTGTAAACAAATATTTTGCAACATTTCTCCCATTTTACCTAAATTTAAAAGAAAGGTCTTTGCTCTAACATAGTAAAACTATATATAATGAGAGCAATTATCAAGTAAGAAATACATTCATAATGTCTAGTCCATTAGTATTTGTCAAATTCAGAGAAAATAATCCATTTTCTATCCTATCTTGGTGAGTCAAAGATTTTGTACCTGATTTATTTTCTATCATAACAATGTAAAAC
>PVIU01014115.1:0-53221 GCA_004026605.1 Ondatra zibethicus | reverse complement strand
TTTGTTGTGAGGAGGCTGCTTGTTTGTCTCCCCGGCTGCCCAGACTCCTGAAATAGTCACACAGAAACTATATTAATAAAACCACTGCTTGGCCCATTAGCTCTAGCTTCTTATTGGCTACCTCTTACATCTTAATTTAACCCATTTGCATTAATCTGTGTATCGCCAGGAGGCTGTGGCTTACCAGGTAAAGTTCTGGCATCTGTATCTGGCGGGGCTACATGACTTCTCTCCCTACTCTGCCTTCTTCCTCCCAGCATTCAGCTTAGTTTTCCCCGCCTACTTAAATTCTGCCCTATCAACAGGCCAAGGCAGTTTCTTTATGCATTAACGGTAATCACAGTATACACATCAACACAGTATACACATTAACCCTTGCTTTATCTTTAAACTTCTTCAGGCTTTGGCCTCTGAAGCTCTTTCATTTTGGCAATAAACTCTCTTGGACATCCCTCCTCTGTTGTTTGAGTACTTCCGTTATGGTCAAGTCCCTCAAAGAATTATTTCTAGTACTGTTACAGGCTTATTTGGCCATTCTTCTGTCCCAAATCTAATGCTAGCTACTTCTATAAAGAGCCCTGGTTCTTTCTTTCTTTTTCAAAGTCAAGGATGATATAACCAGTGCCCATGGAGTTTCACAACTATACTATCCATGTATATTTGCATATTTGCAATTGTTTTTGTTTTGACACTGTGCGCCTGCTACCAGTGAATCAGTAAGACCTCTCTTAAAGGAGCTGCGGCAAGCCGCCAGCTGAAAAAAAATATGGCTAAACTTTGTATTTTTTGTGTCTAGAGTTCCTTTTCAAGCCCTCTCAGGTTTTATGTGGATTTAGTCCAGCACGTTGACATGCCAGTTTGTAGTAAGGAGGCCTCTTGTTTGGTTCCTGGACGCCTGGCTAGCTTACACCCGAAATAATCACACAGAAACTGTATTGATTAAAAACACTGCTTGGCCCCTTAGCTCTAGCTTCTTACTGGCTAACTCTTAACATCTTAATTTAATCCATCTCTATTAATCTCTGTACTGCCACGTGGCAGCGGCTTACTGGCAAAGTTTCAGCACATCTGTCTCCAGCAGAGGCTCATGGCTTCTCTCTGACTCTGCCTCCTTTCTCCTAGCATCCAGTTTAGTTTTCCCCACCTACCTAAGTACTACCCTATCAGCAGGCCAAGGCAGTTTCTTTATTCACCAATGGTATTCACAGAATGCAGAGGGGAATTCCACATCATGTATAAGTATGTGTGTGTGCGGGTACCCAGGCACAAAGTTCCAAGGCATTGATTTCCCTGGAGCTGGATTTACAGGTGGTTGTGAGTCATCTGATATGGGTCCTGAGAACTAAACTGTAGTCCTCTGCAAGGTCATTGTGATATCTTGACCACTGAGAACTCTCTCTAGCCCCTATTTCAGCTAGGGTTTCTATTGCTGTGAGGAGACACCATGACCATGGAACGGTTATAAAGGCAAATGTTTCACTGTGTAAGTTTGCTTACAGTTCAGAGGTTTAGTCCATTGTCATTATGGTGGGTCATTGCGGCATTCAGGTAGACATGATGCTGGTTACATTCTTGATCAGAAGGCAATAGGAAGTTAACCGAGACACTGGACAGTAACTTGAGCATAGGAAACCTCAAAGCCTGCCCTCACAGTGACACACTTCCTCCAGCAAAGACACATCTCCTAACAGTGCCACTCCCTATGAGATTATGAGGGCCAATTACATTCAAACTACCATCCCTCCAAGCCTATTTCCTCTTGAAGATTATAAATGAGTGTTATCTGAATTTCACTACTGTGTTTTTGTCTCTCCATGTGGAAAAATATTTTTAAGAAGGCCCTAAGAATAATGTTAGCTCCCTCCACCCCTTTCTTCTGTTGTAGAATTTACAGAACTCAGGGCCTTGCACGTGGCGTGCAAGCATTCTATCACCAGCTGTCTTTAGCTCCATGGGTTTGAGGGGTTTTGTTCTGTTTGGTGTTTTTGGAGGGGGTTTTTTGCGTGTGTGTGTTTGTTTGTTTTGTTTTATTTTGGTTTTCAAGACAGGGTTTCTCTGTGTAGCCTTGAAACTCACTTTGTAGATCAGGCTGGCCTTGAACTCAGAGATCTGCCTGTTTCTGCCTCCCAAGTGCTGGGATTAATAAAACGTCACTGCCCAATTCAGTTTTTTTTTTTAGTAACTAAAATTATAGAAATATGTCATTATGTCAGACAGTAATAACTAAGAAGGTTTTTCTTAAATTCTAGCAGGTGGGACTATTCCAGTGCTGCAGAAGGACAAAGATAACACCAATGTCAATGCAGATGTACAGAAGCTGCAGCAGCAGCTGCAGGACATCAAGGAGCAGGTAATGATTGTGTCCTGCCACCCAGTGCTTCTTACTATGCCACTAACACATGTCTGCTAGGCTACTGGCCTTTTCTGTAATAGTCATGGTTTGTAGTAGCACATCAATATCACAAAACAATGAGGTTTAGTCAGACATTTTCCAGAATAGGAAACACACACAGATGCCAATAAACATGCTGGAAAAAGCCTGAAAATCACGACGAACTGCCTTTCAAGCTAGTTTGAGGCGCGTTGAGAGATTGTCGTGTGTCATGTAGAAAGCAGATGCAGCAGCAGGTTCCTATGCTGCTACTGGGCAGAGATGCTCCTAACCCCACAGAGGAGAGCACAGTCGTCTAATGAACCTAGCAGGCTGTTGTTTAGGACCCAGATCTGTTGGAAATCAAAGTGTTAAAACATGGGTAGTGTGATTTTCTCTGCTGGGAAGAAACAAAGGGGAAGTTTCTGGAGTCTGTTACAGGGTTACAGGTTGTCAATTTCTATGGCTTGTGTGCATTTCTATATGTGTATATTTCAGTAGAAAATTAAAATGTGTATATGTATGTGTGTTTATGTAGAAAAACAAGGGGAAGATAAGTGCAAAGTTAAGATTGGTATTCATCATTGAGAGTTTGATAGAGGGGAGAGGGGAGGGTGTTGGAAGGGATTGAGAAGTGAAGAGTAGCATTCCATACATCAAACTGGGTATTGTTACATTGTTATCTCCATTTTATACAATATCAACGAAGTACTCTTTTACCTACTTGATATTTATCAAAGCAAGAAGATAAGAACAGGTGTATACTAGGTGACACCACAAGTCTTGAGCCAGGTGTAGTGATATACTCATAACCCTAAAACTCAGGAGGTTGAGTTGAAGATCAGAGAAACCTTGTCTCACAGACAACACAGAAAGAATAGTAAAGCATATCCTTTTTTGTAACCTTTGCTGTTTGACACAGGGGTTTAATTGCTTCAAAGACTCGAACAGCAGAAGTGTCGTCTGAGGTTGGCAATCACACCCCTATTGCCAGCCAGTAGCAGTCCTTGATAGCAAGTTTACTTTCTGAATTTACCAGATTTAATCAATAGAGTAATGATTCTCAATCTTCCTAATGCTGCAATCCTTTAATACAGTTCCTCATGTTATGGTGACCCCCAACCATAAAATTACATCATTGCTACTCATGACTATAATTTTACTACTGTTATGGATTGTAATGTAAATATCCGTTATGCAGGATAACTGATCTGTAACCCCTGTGAAAAGGTTGTTCCACCCCCAAAGGTGTTGCAACCACAGGTTGAGAATCATTGCAATAGAGGGTGGCCCATCATCAGATGATAACTAGTTTAAAACGGAATGCGTGTATTTACTAGGCCTTTGTGTACATGTCTGAAGAGAGAAAAGCCTTTTCATTGAGCTGTTTTTTTCCTATAGAATCAGCATTTAGCAATAATTGTTATATAGTGACTAAGTAAAGATAAATAAGAATTTAAAGGTTTTTTTTTCTCTCACTTGTCTTTTTCCCTCTTTCCTTTTACATATGTTTGTGTGTATAATGTCTGTGCATGTTTGTATGTATGTGGGTACACATATGTGTTCGAGTTCATGAGCATGCATATTGGAGGGCCCAGGTTGACAAATGTTTGCCCTGCTATCTCTGCCTTCCATGTTGAGGCAGGTACTTTCCTGAATGTGAACCTACTTCACTGGTTTGGCCAGGGTGGCTAGCCAGCTTGCTCCAAGAAGTCCTTGACTGTGCCTCCTATATGCTGGGATTACATGTGAGCCCATGTCCTTACTTGGATTTGCCATGGGTTCTGGGGATCTGAACTCTGGTCCTCACAGGTCTAGCAAGTGCCTTCCTTATTTGTTGAACCATCTACTTGGCCCTTGTTTGTCTTTAATTAGTTTTAAGTTAGCATACAGAGTAATGGGTTTCATTATGACATTTATATAAATACATGTTGTCTTTTGTTCTTATTTGTCACCCATAGCCTCACTAGTCAACCTACCTTCTGTTGGGTATCCCCTACCACCACTCCCCATTAGGCTAAGCTTTCGTGTTTCATTGTTCATTGCACTCTTACCCCCTGCTTCTGCCTTCATATATATCACTCCCCTCTCATATTTCTTTCTGCTTCCAGTAAATATGGATATACATATGCATTTGTAGAAATTTAAATCTCTATTCTGCATATGGAGAAATATGGTAATATTTGGCTTCTGTGGCTGATTTGTTTCATGTAACGTGATTTCCAGCTCCTTCCATTTTTCTACCAACATCATGATTTCATTCCTCTTTATGACTGAGTTCCATTTTGTATATGTACTATGTTTTCTACCTGTTGATGTATATCTAGGCTGGTTCCACCTGTTGTGAATAGCACAGCAATGAGCGTGGGTCTTGCAAGTATCTGTGGTACACATTTCTTGAAAATGGAATTGAATGAAGCTATTTTAATGCCACTAAATAGGTGGGCTTACTTTCTAAAAATCCAAAGATGTTATTCCCCCATCCCACCCCACTCCCCATTTTGCTTTTTTGAAACTACAAGATAGATGATTGTAGCAGTTTGTTTGGAAAGGATTATGTTTAGCAATTTACAGCACGATTTTTACCCCTAGTGGTCTGTGGTATCATCAAAGCTACATTCTCATAGACTGGAAGCCTCATTTAGTAATCCAGCCATTCCTAGTTATTTTATTTCTGTGTTGGGAGAAAGGAAATTCATAATGAAGTGTTACATTGGAGTCAAATTGGGCTTTTATTAGTGTAAAGTATGTTTTATTGATAAATAATGACTTACTACTAGAGTGGCTAAAAGAATAAGCCTAAGTCTTGAGAGCAAAGTAGCACTGACAGAGTATTTGAGAGCAAGAACTCTGGAGCTGGACATTCCAAGCTGATGTGTCTTGACATGAGTGAGTGCTAGCAGGGTTGGGGAGTTTTATGTCTAGCAGAGGGCCTGACAAGGGCTCTCAGCTGCACACCTGCACTGCACCCCACTCCAGTGCGATACAAAGGCTCTGGGTTCCCAGAGGTGACAAGTCGGCTTCAAGGGCAGTGGGTGACTTCCATCCATGGCCCATTCTCTGATTTGTTAACATTTATGTTGGGCGTGTTTGTGTGCCAGAGTTTATGTGTCTCTTATACATTCAGGAGCCAGAGGGTTCAGATCCCCTGGACCTCTGAGCCAACATGAGAGTGCTGGGAACCAAACTCAGGTCCTTTGCCAGAGCAGTAAGCATTCTTCACCTCTGAGGTGCCCCTCTAGCCTATACCATTTGTTTTATGTACTACCTTTATAGTGTTTTGAAAGAATAGCTAGTATATATTTTGTATGGATGACATTAAAATAACTTTTTGTTTGTTTGTTTTGAGACAGGGTTTCTCTATAGCTTTGGAGCCTGTCTTGGAACTCACTTTGTTGACCAGATTGGCCTAAAATTCACAGAGATCCACCTGCCTCTGCCTCCCTAGTACTGGTATTATAGGCACCTATATCACAACCGCCTGGCTATAATAACTATTTTTGAACATCTGATTTTTAAATAAACTATTTTTGAGTTTGGCGTGGTGGCGCACACCTTTAATTCTAGTACTTGGGAGGCAGAGGCAGGTGGGTCTCTTACGAGTTTGAAACCAGCATGGCCTACATAGTGAGTTCACCAACCAAGACCTAGTCTCAAATCCCCTCTCAAACACGCATATGCGCACTCACTCACACACAAACACACACATACACACTGAAAAATTTATTCTGTATTTGACTAAAACCAGAAAAGAAAATGAATGATATAAAAGAGGTGTCATATTGCACTTAAAGTATAAAGTAGCTCATGTTTACCCATTGTGTCATTACATTTCAGACAATGTGCCCTGTGTGTTTGGATCGTCTGAAGAACATGATTTTCCTCTGTGGCCACGGAACATGCCAGCTCTGTGGAGACCGAATGAGTGAATGCCCAATTTGTCGCAAGGCAATTGAACGGAGGATTCTTTTGTATTGACTAAGAGACACAGTGTGTTGTTAGTTGAAGTATGTGATCATGAGATCTTAGTAGGTTCTAAAGCTAGTGGGAAGTTTAATATGATGGGCTAATTTGAAATTTCATAATTTTGTATTAGAATGTAATTAGACTGTATATGTACCACCATCACAACGAAAACATCATACAGTGTTTGAAATTGCCGATTATTTTGTGTGTGTGTGTGTGTGTGTGTGTGTGTGTTTGCCTGTCTTATCTGTGTTTTCCTCTTAAATTTGGAACATCAAATACATGGTAATTCATAGAAATTTTGTTTTTGGCTTCAAAGGGAAAATCCTTTAAGGACCTCCTTTCACATTTGTTTTTATTGTGTTTTTCTTTTTAAATTTATACATATGCTAAACCTTAAAAGAGACAAGGTCAATATTCCTTCAGGATTTTGTTTGTCATGATTTCACATAGTGAAATGACACAGCTATTCCAAAAAGTTCTACGTAAGGTGAGTGGACAAGTAAAACTATGTCATCTGTGTTAAATGATAAAAGTATAGCAGAGATGCTACGTGGCTGAGGCAGTACTGAAGGATTTCAAAATAATTAGAAATTACCCAAATGGTAGCTTTAGAAGTAAGTAACTGGAAGTATGTGCTAAGAAAATGATGACTTTACCTTATTTTCTAGAATAAAAAGGAAAATTGACTAGATTTAATAAATGACCAGTTTCAAAATCAGTAGTAGACATGAAAAGGACAAACAAAGTTCTAGCAAGAATCGAAGGCTAGTACAGAACAATGCAAGCACACATCCTGCCTGACCGTGACCACTGCACTCCTTGTATTAGCTTGTCACTATTTGGACCAGCCATTTGCAGAAAAAAAGCCTATGAAAAAGTAATTTTCATTTTCCCTGACAACTGATCCGGGCTTGATCTAATGAGGGCACACACACCATCCTGTTTGTGCCTCTGAGATCTGCTCAGCAGGCTGATGAATTGTTAGAGACAACAATCTTTTCTTCTGTGCCTGTTATTCTGACAGTGTTATGGATTCTATCTTCATCAAAAGCCTTACTTCTACTCTTCTACTCTCTGAGATAGTAATTTTTGCTGTAAAGAACATAGTTTTTCTTTATACCTACAGATGAATATTCTTTAAACTGCCAACAATAACTAAGATACTTAGAAAAGTATCAGATGCTTAGAAAAGGGTGCAGGGGCATCTATGGAAAAGCATGTGATTACATATAGATTTGGTAGGGGGATTAAGCATTTTATCTCCTTTAATGAGTAATTTTTGTATCTAGCTTAAATATATGCGTGTTTCAAGATTGCTTACTGCTAGATTATAAAAAACCCAGCTGTTTACAGTAGTGTCTACTATATACTGTGTATAAATATATATTCTTTTAGTGTTCTTTGGGGATAGATTTTCCCCACATTTGAGTCTGGCTAGCTTATTTCTGTTTTTCTGCTGTAGTAACTACATTTGGGCAAGCAGAGTGTCCAGCCTGGTTGCACTTTGTTGCTGGTGGTTTACCTGCCACTGCCTTTGCTGGGCCTCATGGTGTGCAGGCTGTGTTGCAGACTTAACAGTCCCATATCTGTGTTTAGCTGAGGAACTGCTATATTTTTCTCTTGTTTTTGAGATAGGGTCTTACTATGTATTCCAAGTTGGCCTGGAACTTACTGTCTAGCTCAGGCTGGCCTCAATCTCATGATCCTCCTGCCTCTGCCTTCCAACTGTGGGATTATAGGATGGGGACCCCACCGTGTCCAACAATTGTTATCCATTTTGGACAGTACACTTTTTGTTAGTTTCACTTAGGAATGTTTTGTTGTGACTCTATTTAGCTACATAGTTGGGAACCAATGAGGTCATTTTCTAAGTATAATTTGAAGTTATAAAAAGATACATCTGATGATACAATGTTTACATACAGAGACAGATTGTCTTCATGCAGACTTGGAAATAGCAGAAATGAGGATCTTTTCTTCCTTGCCATAGGCTGCCCATTGGATAATGAAGGATGGCTGCTGCACACAGTCTGCCAATCCAAGAACTTGTGGGCCACAGCTGCATCTCATTAAGTCCTTTTCTCCTGTCCCCTGAGCTGCAGTGCTAAAGCTTGTGTTTGTAAGGGGGTAGGCCTTCCTGCTAGCTCCTAGCTGTCTCCTCCATGGTGAGCATAACACACTAACTTCTATGAGAAAAGCCATAAAGTCTCTAGTGTTGGGACCTTTGGATTTCTCTTTGTCACTTGGCTGTTTATTTTACGAATAGAAGATGTTCTTCTATTCATGTCTTCGGGCACCTAAAATTATTGTAAATTTGCTTGGATTTGCAAAAACAAGGACTAAATCATGCCAGTGACTTTCCTCCTCATTCTCTGAAACTGCTACCTCTTAGTCTCTTCAAAGTACTTGGACCGTTGGGTATCTCTTCTCCTTGTTACTCAGCCCTCTCTCCCTCAGAGCAACTCTGACTTCCCTTTTACAATGACATGCATTCATTTTTTTTTTTTAAAGCATTGGGTTTTAGGGCCTTGATAGGAAAAATAAAAGGTCAGTGTCTTAGCACACTTAGACTTCACACTGCAGTTGTTTGTGTCATTTGTGGACAAAACCAGTGTTCTGAGGCACCGTTAGTGTTCCTGCTGGTGTTTCAAGGGAAGCAGCATTGGGAATCCTTTTCTGTACCCCCTCGCTCCACCGCATTTTCTCCTTTCTTGAGATCAGACTTCTTCACTCTGAATACATACAGCTCACCACATGGTGCTAGCGTAGTTGCACTTGTTCACATAGGTTAACATCTTATCTGTGCTGTATACATGCATAATTTTATTGGGAGCAAGGTTTTCAAGAGAGATATAGTAGTATAAGTTTTATATTAGTATAAGAGTATTAAACTAGACAAGTGTTTAGTTGCCCAAATTATGCTTAAGGTATTTGTAATTTAATAATGGCAAATTAACCGGAAGTCTACTGAAACATAAAATTAACTGGAAATAACTTCCTAAGTTTATATTTTTGCTGATTTTAGTCTACAATAGAATTTTATTTTAGAATGCTGAAATGCATGCTGCTTAAGATTTGTTTAATTCAAAACTCAACCCTTGCTGGGTCATTTTTACACATGGGAACATCTTGGCTAGTCATATGTTGCCTGATGGATGTTCTTTGTTTATTTTGAATTCTGGACACTTTTGAACTCGGTGTAGTTAAACTTGTGAACTAGGGCAGAGCTGGATGGAGCAAAGCAAATAGGAAACAAACAGTAACCACAGAGAAAAGGAGTATCGTGTGCAATTTGCTTCAGCCTTGGTGGAGAGGGCATATTTAACTAAAGCAAAAGGCATCTATTAGGTCAGATTTCATGCGTCTTGACAGTTGTTTTGTAAATTACAGATTTTAATACAGCTTGCTTTTTTAAGGTCTAAAAACATTTATCCTTTTAAAGTGTCTGAAATGTTTATAATAATAATTTGTATAAAAACTGACTCACATGATACATGTTTTGGAATTTTTTTAAAATTGCAGTAAGAACCACATATCATACAGGTTGTTATCCTGCCTGCTTCTAAATTGCAATTCAGCAGTGTCGCTTCCACTCACTTGGCTGGGAAACAAGTGTGGAACTTCATCCGGCACAGTTGAAATGCCATACCCATCATATACTCCCTTCTTACTTTCCTTTGTGCAGTAGGGTTCTGAGTACATAGAAAGCTAGCATTCAAGTGACTGAGTAGAATTGTTTGTGTTTGCAAGATCTAAACTTAGGTAGATATCAGGTTCCTGAAATCTGAGGGAAGGGCATCTCTCCCTACCATAATTGTTACTTCTACATGTATGTTAATTGTTACTTCTACATGTATGTTAATTGTTACTTCTACATGTGTGTTAATTGAAAGTGTTTGTAGTTTCATTTTGAGCCAGAGGGGGCAAAATACATTTAAATATGAGAAATAAGTTAGCTTTGGTTTTGCACTAAATTGGGGAGGAAATAGATTTTCATAAGTAATGTGTGCCTTGTTGTGTCACTCATTGGTCAGAGTTTCCTTTTTCTTTCAAAATGTCGCCTAATTTAACTTGTTTGACTGACACATAGGAATGCTTACTTACATTACTTGATAATCATGTAATACATTTTGAGTTTAACACATACACAGACAATCGCAGTATTGATAATTACGGTTGTATGTCTTTAAACATTAAATGTGAGGAAGCTGTTTAATGTCGTCTCGTGCATATGTTGCTTTACTGCAATGAAGGAGAACTCCTTTGCACTGAGCTTCAGTGGCTGATTTAGTAGCTAGTTAGTGGGGTCAAATCACAGCATAAAAATATGAGTGGAGAGTTAATAAAGTTAAGTTGCTATTTTGACATTTTCTACCTCCTTTTCTATCAGAATATTGCCCTCCAACCCCAGCATCTCATCTTGTTTGTGGGTAAAATGGAAGTAACCTGAGGTTAAAGTTAGATTTTCTGTTTTTGAAAACTTAAGCAATAGGTACAGGAAAAGGGACCTGTCACATTAATTTGGTGCCTGAATCTAAAAGTATGAATTGATGTGTGCAAACTGTCTAAGAAGGATAATAGTGCTGAGTATTTGAATTGTCCTATATAGTTTTCTGGCTTTTATCTCATAAACATGGCTTCTTTCCTCAAAAGCAAAGTGGTCTTCTAATTTTTTATGAAATAAGCAAATATGCCATTTTGTCTTGAGTATACAGTTTCAGGAAGCTACTGAAAGTTCTGACTCAGGGCTTTTTAACAGTTTAAGCAATTATTAATATATTTTGGAAACTCCATCTGCATAATTCTTCAGTGCCTTGAAAGAATTACTAACTTGGCAACACTTAAAACCTTGTAGTAGGCAACTTTTAGTGCACTGGGTCATGATATGGATGTTCCTAATCATAGAGCTAAACACGGGCGGGTAGCGGCTCTGGATGTGCACATGATACGCACGGCCAAGTGTGTGTGGCAGTGGCTCTGCTTGTGTGCTGGGTGTGCATAACTCTTTAAGGGAAGTGTTCTACATCTGCACTTGATACCTGGTTTTTGCTTCTGTTTTTTTTTTTTTAACTGATTTTTTTCAAGGCCATGGCACTGTTAAAAAAAATAGTGTTTGCTGTGAGTATGCAAAGTCACCTTAAAAGACTGTTGGGGAAAGGGAAGAACACACACTTGGTGTCTGGTACAAAAAGAGGGTCAGTCTGGGAAGCAGATCATCTTCCTCTCAAGTGGAAACCAGACCAGACCAAACCCTTTGTTTAGTGGTTCAAGTACAAACATTAGTGAAAGGGAAATCATGAATTGCATGTCATTCTTAATGCTGATATGTAGACTAAATGCACATTTTTCTGTCTCCTTCAGTATATGTCTGTCATTCCAAGTACAGTATATTCAAAAAGCAGAAAGCAGGTTGACTCAGAAGTGTTTTGCTTTGTATTTTTTCCAATTCTTCTTAGCTTTCAATGTTGGAATAAATTTAAATCTTGTTTATGGATAAAATTTCTGTATGGAAAATTATTCTTGCTTATTAGTTTTGTTTAAAAAGTGCTTAGCAGTAACTAAGCTTTTTAAAATAAATGCAAACATTTACTATTAATAAAACCTGTGGTGTAATATGTTTTTCTCTGACTTTTGTTGGAAGCTATTTTTTATAGTAATATAAATGAATTTTTATTTTTAAGGCATTTGAAGGCGAATTTCAGTACATCAAAAAAAATCCTATTTTTGGAAAGAAAATTACCATATCTTTGTGAAACAAGGACATCTCTCTCCAAGTCAGTATAAGAAGTAAGCATCCACATCTAGAAGGCTCCCATTGTGAGGCTCACATGGCAGGAGCCTCTATTCAAGGGTCAAAGAAGCTTTAATATTTTAGTACCTACTTCTTCAGGATTAAAATGCATTTGGAAAGTAGCCTGAATAGAATAGGCTTGATCAAAAGAAACCAGGCAGGAAGACTTAGCTTGTCTCTCTCTATATATTTTAAAAAAGCTCATTCCTCTTCAGAAGTCAGGTGTGTCTGTTTGTATACACATTAATTTTTAGAAGGTAAGTATTTTATAGCAATGTAGTGTCTCCCCTTTTCAGTGCTTTGTGAGTAATCAGTCATTGAATAGTTCTGGGGTATCTTACTTTTAAAGTTGCTAGATGCAGTTGTTTGTGACATTGTTGAGAAGTTTTCTGATTCCAGTTTAAAAGATATGTATCCCAAATATCTTAAGAAAAATCCATCAGAAACAGAATCTTTTGTTTAATTGATAAAAACACATGTGTTCCAACTTTAGAATTGAATTTATTTTGGATAAGCTCTAACTAATTGTATTTTGTGTTTATTTCTATTACTGTATAAGTAGCTACCTCATGCTAATATTTTTATTAAATTGAAACTATAGATTTAAGAATAAAGATATTTTAGAAAATCTACTTTATATTTTTATCACTGACAGTTTATTCATTACTATTTTATAGCACAACACTTCTCAGATTTTGGATGGTGCTTCATAGAGGAGCAGTAGTGGAGAAGATGCAGTGAAGCGTGAGGTGAAGTGGAAAGCCAAAACAGTTCCTGTAGAGCAAGCATTTGGCTAGGAGTTTCCCTATTTATAACCAAACTAATAACTGATGAGCACACTTTCATTTTCTTGAGAACCAACAATAATAATATTAAAGATAGATGTAGGAAGTAAGTGTAAGACCACATCTGTCACAGGGACCATTAGTAAATGGATGGCATGTCAAGGAGACTGGTGGTACTGCTGCTGTATTGCACCCTGAGGAGATGCTTTTGTTGTGCCCTGGATAGACCCTTGCATTCACAGAACAACATTCTAAAAGGCAGAATATTAAAAACAATATAAATGTTTGTTATTTTTACTTCTCACCAATTAGTATTTATATTGAGCAGAACTGTTAAAATTTAGAAAGTGTTGTTAAGGTGAAGTTGACCCTAGCTTAACAAAGACAACCAGTCAAGGTGAGCCTTTAGTTTCTGACTATTTCACAAGAAAACCATTGCAGAAAGACTCAAGAGAATCATAGCCTGCAGAGACACCCAGAAGTAGACTCCTGGGAGCCATTGGTAGGTGAAATACTGCAGGCTTAATCTGGACAAATCTAAAAGGTGGAAATTTAAGGGAGGGTACCATGTGGTTGAGCTGAAGGCCATCAGTTCTGGCCTCAGTGGTAGAACACTTGACTGCTGTCTGTGTGGACCCAGTTCAATCCCCAACACTGGAATAAGAAAAACAGAAAACATACCACTAGTCAACTGGATGTAATTGACGTCTACAGAATAATTCACTACCAACAGCAGTTGGTATACATAATTCTCAAGCTTACATAGGACATTTAGTAAGGGAGATGACATTTGGGACCTTCAGATATGCTTAATCTTTTTTTTTTAAAAATTTTATTTATTATATATATAGTATTCTCAGTATTCTGTCAGAATGTATGCCTGCACACCAGAAGAGGGCACCAGATCTCATTACAGATGATTATGAGCCACAATGTGGTTGCTGGGAATTGAACTCAGGACCTTTGGAAGAGCAGACAGTGCTCTTAACCACTGAGCCATCTCTCCAGCCCACAGATATGCTTAATCTTAAAAGAATGATAACCATAATCTCCCAGACCACAATGGAATTAAGCTAGACATCTAGAGCAATGGCTTTAAAAAGCTGTTATTAAGTTGGTGACAAAGCTACACCCAGAGGTCAAAGAAATCTTAAGAAGAAGTAGAGGCTATTTTGGACACTGAGTGTGGTGACTTACTCAATTTAGGATGAAGAATCACAAAGATCTTAAGTTAGAGGCTGGCCGGTGATTGGTACACACACACAGGAACGTGCACAGATGCAATGAAAGCAGCCCTTGGGAAGAAAGTTACGGCATGGAGTGTATAGTAGAAAAGATCTGAACTCATCAAGCCCTCTAGAAAATTAGAAGAGGAACAAAATCAATCAAAAAGAATCAAAAGAAATACAAATGTGAGTAGAGAAGGAAAAAGAAAACAAAACTGTAAATAGGAACTTACTGGAGGAAAACTAATAAAATTAAGAGTGAAACCTTGATCAAGTAAAGAGATTAGCCAGGCTAAGAAGCAATTAAAAGGCAGGGATTGCTGACACCAGAAATAAAAGCAGTGCCATCGTTGTAGGTCCCGTGGACATTATAAGTAATATGAAAGTCAGTGATAGTATGTACCTATAGTCCTGGCATTTGCACAGTAGAGGCAGAAGAATTGGTAATCTTCAGTCATCCTCAACTGCAGTGAGTTCAAGCCCACCTGAGCTACATGAGACCCAATATAAAAGAAAATAATATTGTGAACTATCCCTGAATAATAATATACATATAATAATTTATTATTACCACTTAAATTTGATTTCATTCCTTGAAACCCCTGGGGAATCTGGATAGCTATCAAAGAAATTGCCTTTAAAGCAGTCTTTAAAAACAAAAGTAGGAGCAGACCCTTTCATACTGAATAAAGAAATGCCAGTTATGTACTGGCTCTCCAAAAGATAGAAGCAAAAAGAAGGCTACCTTAGAAAGCCATCCCAAGTTTATAAGTAAAGAGTATTCCTTAAATTTTTTTTCTTCTAACTTGATCTATGAATTCTATCAATAAAAATACTCCCAACATTTTTTAGGAATATTGGCAAAGTGATTTGTTTTGTTTTTTGAAACAGGGTTTCTCTGTGTAGCCTGGTTGTCCTTTAACTCACTCTGTAGACCAGGCTGGCTGTGAACTCACAGAAATCCACCTGCCTCTACTTTCCAGTGCTGGGATTAAAGGCATGCACCACCACCTTGTGGTATGATTGAGCATCTTTTGGGTATATGCCCAAGAGTGGTATTGATGGTTCTTGAGGTAGATTGATGCCTAATTTTCTGAGAAATCGCCACACTGACATCCATAGGGGTTGTACCAGCTTGCATTCCCACCAGTAATGCAGAAGTGTTCCCTTTTCCCCACAGCCTCTCCAGCATAAGTTGTCATCAGTGTTTTTGATCTTGGCCATTCTTTCAGGTGTAAGATGGAATCTCAGAGTTGTTTTGATTTGTATTTCTCTTGATAGCTAAGGATGTTGAGCATTTCCTTAAGTATCTTTCAGCCATTTTAGATTCCTCTGTTGAGAGTTCTCTGTTTAGGTTTTAATGTCTAGTTTCTTGAGTTCTTTGTCTATTTTGGAGATCAGTTCTCTGTGAGGTGTGATGATTTTTATTTTCTTACTACATAGAACATCTGGGGTTTTGATTTTCCACTATGGCTCTAATGGTTGGAGACGTGCTGCCCATGGTTCCCCAGGCTGTGGCACTATTGGGGCCATAGAACCTCTAGGAAATGGGGCTTAGTGAAAGGAAATCAGGCCAACAGAGGTGTGGTCTGGAATTGGCCACTGGAATCCTAGCCTCTTCCTGTCTCTTGGGGTATAAAGGAGTGAAGTTTCTGAAACGAGCCCTGATAGACCTTTCCTCCTCATGTGTGGTTTAACTTAGGCGTTTTACTGCTGTAATAGAAGCTAAGAAGGAAAGGTAAGTTTCCACCTAGAGCTTGGCAGTTTGGGGCCAGCCTGGACCACATGAGACACTGCCTCAATCTTTTCTTGGAAATGACACCTGTGAAGCAACAATCTTTCCTGCTCTAGGTTGATGAGTTGAGGAGTCAGGGCAGCCCAGAAAGTTGTGGGCATCAGCCCCGAGGACAAGTTAGGCAGTTTAAAAAAGAAAACAAAGGACCCAGTTTCTCCAAGTTTAGCTCAGTGTCCATTACTGTTCAACCCACCCCACATTATCCCCTCTGGAAAGGAGAGGTGTCACCCAGTCTTCATGTATCTGCTGGGGGCAGCAAGTCAGTCTTGTATGGCCACACCTTCCCTCTTCAAGACCTTTGGCAGAGTGGAACAGTGGATACCTCGAACATCAGGATCTACGAATTTCCTCTGTCCTCTGTGAGGACACAATGGAGCTAAGGGCTGTCCTCTGACTACTGAGGAGAGGGAGGTGTACACTGGCTGGCCCCAGCCTCTGCAGTTCTGCCCACAAGAGGGGCACCAGACTTCCCATACAAGAAATTTATCCACCTCGGTGTTTGCAGAGACAGACAGCCTGGTCTCCATTGCGGAATTTGCTCCCCCCACCCCCTCTCTGCTGCTGCTGAGCATCCTGGTACTTTCCTTTGATGATAGCACCGAATTGTGTCCGGAAAGACACTAATTTGGAAGTAACTGCGGCGGCGGTGGTGGGGGTGTTTCAAACTGAATGGGAAGAATTGGTTTATAGTTTACCTCACTTTTCTGCTTTGAATTTTCTAGATGAAGAACCAGGAAAATGGTCCTTGGAGTCTTTGTTAGTTGCGCTATCTTGTTGTGACACAAGGGGGCAGTAAAATTCTCCCAGTGAATCAAGTCTTGAGGCTGCTGTATAAAGGAACGTGGACCATTTCAACTGCACTTGTCTCCCTACCTCCCTCTGTTCTCATGCAGCCTCTGGTGGGAAAGAGGCAGAAGGAGCCGAGTTTTAGTTTAGTTTCTTAGTTTTCAGTAAGTGATGTTTTAGTTAAAAATTATTGAATATAAAATATGCTAACAGCCGATTAAAAAACAAAACCAAAACTATCTAGTGTCAGTGCCATAAAAGGGGCTTGTCTATAAGCCTGATGACCTGAGTTTGATCCCTTAGATCCATATATTGGAAAGAGAGAACTGACTCTCAAGTTGTCCTATGACCTCCACATATATCCTGAGATAGATAAATGCAATTATAATTTTTAAAACCCTCTATATTGCATTTATTGTTTCTACGGGGTTTTGAACAAGAGGTAATGTCTAAGACAACAATAATATAATGGGCAGACACATGACTCATGCATTCTGTGATGTGAAAACACTGGAAGTCTCTGCCTGGGAACAAAATAACAAGTTGTCTCTCCCAGATAAACAGTCTTCCACAATGTTGTATTCAGGCATTTGTAGTGGCCTGCCCTTAGGGTCCTGACAGGATCTGTCCTCAGCTGCAGCCACTAAGAGTACCTGCTGTGCACATTTGTTTACTTTTAGAAGCTGGGCTTTGCCCACCACCTATCCCTTTCCCTCTTTCCTCTCTCTCTCTTCTTTCTCTTTCCCTCTCCCTTTCTCTCTTCTGCCACTCTTGTCCCCAGGGACCGGTCTCTACACACACACACACCGCCCCTTTCTCTGCCCTTTCTCCTCTTCCAATAAACCTATGTGAGCCTTGTTGCATGGCATGACTTCTCTTTGTAGCATTTTTAAACAAATTACAACACACACTCCCAGCAGGCCAGTTTCCAGTTAGACACGCTAATGTGCACGTTTAGAAGGTGAGTCAAGACCATGGTACCAGGAGCTCACATGATGGAAGTTGTAAATTTCAGAAAACAGACCAACAAAAGTGCAGGTGTGAAAGTGAGTTTTATTTACAATAAGAAGTTGTAACATCACAGGACAAAGAATGCTCAGATTCCCAATGTTTATGGATTTTTTTTTTTTGAGACATGGTTTCTCTGTGTAGTTCTGGTGTTCTGGACTAGGTTGACTTTGAACCCATAGACATCCACCTGCCTCCGCCTCCCAAGTGCTGGGATTAAAAGCACACACCACCACTGACTTCAAAAAAGGATATTTTAAAAATTAAGTCCCTGATATCTCTTCCTCCCATATCTTTAGTTTGAACTCTTGATCTTTCAGTGTGTCTGTGATTATGTAAAATTGTTTTTATTAATAGACAAAGCAGAAAGATAATGTAGCATGATCCTTTAGCATGGCCTTGCCCTACCCCTCCATCTCTCTCCTTCTCTCTTTCTCTCCTTCCTTCTTTCCCCTTCCTTACTTTCTTCCCCTTTTTTTCCTTCCTCTGTTTTCTCTTTTTGAGATAGGGTCCCTTGTACCTCAGGCTAGCCTCCAGATGGCTATGTAACTGAAGATGACGAATTTGTGATTCTCTTGTCTCTACCCCCTGCATTCTGGAATTACATGCATGTGCCATCTCACATTTATGGGATGTTGATCTACTCCAAGGCCCCATGTATGCTAGACAAACTCTGTTTACTAACTGCAATCCCTAGCCCTTAACATGGCTTCTTGAAAGTGATTGTTGATAGTTGGGATTTCACATACAGACGTAACTTATTATTTATGAGGCTTGTACAGTTTAATCTTCTATAAATGTGGAAATCCCACTATCTATACATACACACATAAATATATGTATACACACATGGATATACATACAAACATGTTGTGTATATATATATATATATGTGAACACACATGGATATGTTGTTTGAGACAAGGTTTCACACTGTAGCTCTGGCTGGCATGGAACTTGTGTGTTACCTAGGCTGTCCTCAAGCTTGCAGCTCCAAAAGTTCAATTTTGTGTACACCTTTGAAAAGAAAAATAATTCAACAAATGACACTGGGTCTAACTAGATGTCAGCTTGTAGAAGAACGCAAATAGATCTATATCTATCACCCTTCACAAAACTCAAGTCCAAGTAGATACACAACCTCAACATAAAACCAGATACACTAAACCTGATAGAAGAGAAAGTGGGGAGTAGCCTTGAATGCACTGGCACGAGACAACTGCCTGAATAGAACACCAATCATACAAGCACTAAGATCAACAATTAATAAATGGGACCTCATGAAACTGAAAGATTCTCTAAGGCAAAATTCACCATCAACAGGATAATATGACAGCCTACAGAATGAGAAATAAATTTTCACCAACTCCACATCTAATAGAGGACTAATGTCAAAAATATATAAAGAACTCAAGAAACTAGATATTGAGGATACAGATCTAAACAGAATTCTCAATAGAGGAATCTCAACTGAAAACACCTATAGCAATGTTCAACATCCTTAGCCATTAGGGAAATGCAAATCAAAACTACTTTGACATTTCATCTTACACCTGTCAGAATGGTCACGAACAAAATCACAAGCTACAGCTTATGCTGGCAAGGATGTGGAGTAAGGGGAATGCTCTTCCATTGCTGGTAGAAATGCAAACTTGTACAGCCACTATGGAGATCAATGTGGCAGTTCTTCAGAAAGTTGGGAATTGATCTACATCAAGATCCATCTATACCACTACTGGACATATACCCAAAAGACAATCAATCATATCACAAGGACATTTGCTCAGCTATGTTCATAGAGGCTTTATTTGTAATAGTCAGAAACTGGAAACAATCTAGATGTCTCTTGACCAAAAATAGATAAAGAAAATGTAGTACGTTTTCACAATGGCGTATTACTCAGCTGTTAAAAAATAATATGAAATTTGCAGGGAGAATGGATGGAACTAGAACTCCTAAGTGAGGTAACCCAGACTCAGAAAGACACAGTATTTACTCACTTATAAGTGGATATTAGCTGTAAAGTAAAAGATAACTATGTTACAATCCACAGACCCAGAGAGGCTAAGTAACGAACGAGGGCTCAAGAGGGGATGCATGAATCTCCCTGATCAGGGGAAATAGAATAGAATAGATTTTGTCAGCAGGAATGGGAACAGGAGGGATCAGGCAGGGGCTTTGGGTGGAGGGAGAGAGTACTGGGAGAAACAACTGGATTTGGGGGTGGGGCACTTGGAGGGCAATGTGAAAATGTAGTGTAGTGGGAACTCCCGGGAGTCTATGCTTAGCTAAGACTCCTAGTAATGAGGATACTAAGCCCAAACTGACCATCTTCTATAACCCAGCAAGGCTCTTAACTGGGCATCAACCCAGCCAAAAAACCTTCAACCTACAATTGGTCTTGAATGCAAGATGTGCTGGGGTAATGGTGGCACAGAACTTGTGGGAGTGGCCAGTCAATTACTGGTCCAACTTGAGGCCTACACCATGAGAGGGTGTTCTTGCTTGATATGGTCTGGATGACCAGAAACCAGAGGCTGGATAGCCTAGAAACCTAGAACAGAACACCAAACATGACTGGCAAAAAATAAAAGTCAATGGACTAATTTCTAATGATACTCTGCTATACTCATAGATCTGAGTCTAGCCCAGTAGACGTCAGAGAGGTTTCATCTAGCAACTGATGGGAGCAGATGCAGAGACCCACAGCCAAACATTAGGTGGTGCTTGGGGAACCCCACTGAAGAAGGGGAGGAAGGATTGTAGGAGCCAGAGGGCAGAGTACACCACAAGAAGATGACCCACAAAATCAACTAAGCAGGGCTCACAGAGACTGAAGTGACAACAATGGAGCCTTGCTGAGTCTGAGCTAGGTCTTCTACATACATGTTATAGTTGTGTAGCTTGTTTTTGTGGGACTCCTAACAGTAGGGGAGGGTTGTCTGATTCTTTTGCCTGTTCTTGGGACCCTTTTCCTCCTTCTGGGTTGCCTCATCCAGCCTTGATATGAGGATTTGTGCCTCGTCTTATTGCATCTTGTTAGGCCATGTTTGGTTGATATCCCTGGGAGGTCTGCTCTTTTCTGAAGGGAAACAGGAGAAATGGATCAGGGGAAGAGAGGAGGGGAGGGGGCATTTGGGAGGATATGAAAGAGGGAAACTGGTTGGTATATATGAGAGAAGAATAAAGAAGAAAGAAAAATGAACTAGGACATAATGGTACATGCCTATAATTTCAGACCTGGGAGGTTGAGGCAGAACTGTTGCAAGTTTGGACCAACCTGGGCTACAGATTAGAGTACGACCCCATCTCAAAAGAATAAAAGAGAAGGAAAAGAGAAAAATGTGGTGAGAGAAGAAGAAAATAATTATTAGGGGCTGAAGAGATGGCTCAGAGGTTAAGAGCACTGGCTGTTCTTCCAGAGGTTCTAAGTTCAATTCCCAGCAACCATCTATAATGAAATATGGTGCCCTCTTTTGGTATGTAGGCAGAACACTGTATAAGTAATAAAACTTTTTTTAGAAAAGAAAATTATCATTAACCGCACATGATCTCCATTTTGATCTGGTTCAATCTCTGATGGCCATTTTTCCAAACTCACTGCTGGTCAAATAAGTTTTGAACCTTCTATGTCCTCCTCAGCCTGTACAGTTCTGGTGCCAGACACAGCATAGTGGTGACCACATTCATTCCATCCCAGCACTAGACAGAGTGCTCCTGAAAGTCTTCTAGACCATGTCCGTGACAGCTAGGAAGCCTGCATGGGACCAACCTAGGCCCTCTGCATGTGGATGACAGTTGTGTAGCTTGGTCTGTTTGTGGGGTCGCTGTGTGGTCAGGACCTGTCCAGCACATGAGCTGGCTTTTTGGAATCTATTCCCTATGCAGGGATGCCTTGTCCAACCTTGATGCCAGGCTGGGGAGGAGCTTGGTCCAGCCTCAATGTAATATGGCATGCTTTGTTGAGTCCCACGGGAGGTCTGCCCCTTTTTGAATGGAGGAGTGGATTGGGGGATAGACAGCAGGTAGGGGAGGAATGGGAAGAGTGGAGGGAGGGGAAACTGGTTGGTATGTAAAATAAATGAAAAAATTAATTTAAAAAGAAGAAAAGAACAGGCCCACAGAAATATCTATGGGCTGCATTAATGCATCTGGTTAAACCCCAAGTCAAGGTATTCTTGACACATCCTTATCTGACTTAGCTAGAAATTCTTGTGGCTAGTCCATCTCTAGGCAACAGAAAGAATGAAGAAAAGAAGACAGACTAGAGGGAGGGTCAGGGGTGTAGCTCAGTTAGAAGCATGCTTGCCTAGTATGTATGCATGAAGCCCTGGGTTCTGTTCCAGTCACTCATAAATCAGCTGTGGTGGCACAAGAGTTGAGATGTTTTATTTGCCCCTGATGGTTAATTTTAATCCACAACTTGCAATAATCTAGAATCGCCAAAGAGCCTTGAAGAATTTAGATCAGATTGGCCCGTGGACATGACTGGGGGCAGTTTTTCCTTTCTTTTTAGATTTTTTGTTTATTTTATGTGTATGGGTAAACTTAGTCTGCGTGTGTGTATGTCTGTGCATCATGTTCACGCCTGGTGTCTGAAGAGGTAAGGACACTGGATCCGCTGGAACTGGAGATACCATGTGGGTGCTGAAAACTGAAGATGCAGCTCATTGCAGTGGGCCTATCTCTGGATTTTGGCAAATTTTTATCAGGTTATTTTTTTAATCACAGCAAGGGGAATTAAACTAGAAGATATACTATCAGTGAAAACTATAGTACTTGTGTCTATTTTATAAACAGTGTGCTCACATGAATGACCTACAGAGAGAACTTGAGCTGCAGAGGGTCTGTGGCTTGAGCTTTGTCAGCTCCAGAGAAAGTCCCCTTGACACTGTTCAGGGTGCCAGTAGTCAGCAAAGACATACCCACTACCAATAAGGACAGATGTCTGTCTACTGGTGGGGCCTCTAGCTGCAGGCAAGTCACAATGTTCCCATGCTCCCTAACACTTAAGTCCAGCTTTGGGTGATGACATCTGTTTTGTCACAAGTTATTGTGTCATAACAGAAGTCAGGGGACATGGATAGTACAGGAGATGTGCATAGCTAGATGTAGTGGCACATGTCTGTTTTCCCAGCACTTGGGAGATTGAGGTGGGAAGGTCTTGAGTTCAAAACCAGTCTTAGCTACATAATGAGTAGCCAACATGAGCTGTGTAACAAGGCCTTGTCTTAAAATTCTAAGACAACTGTGGTAGCTCACACTTAAAAGGCAGCACTAGAGAAGCTGAGGCAGGGGGACTAAGATTCTGTTTAACAACAAAAACAGAAAGGGAAAAAAGGAGACATTCAATAAATTATTAACTTTAATCACCCTCTTGGGCTATAGAGACCCAGCAGTAGAATATAATCTTATCTTGATGTATTATTGTTACCATTAGTCAGCCTTTCTCCATCCCCACTTGCTGCACACCATGCCATCCTTTGCTCTTGACTTCTGTAGGACCAACTTTTGAGTGGGAATGAGTACTATTTGTTTCTCTGTGCCTGGATTCTTTCACATAGCATCTATGTTCTCTCAAATGGCAGGATTTCCTATTCATGAGTGAATAATATCCCTTTGTATATATGTACCACATCTTTCATATCTGCTTACCTGTTGATGGACACCTAGGTTAATTCTGTGTCTTGGTTATCTCTCATAGAGTGACAGGGACGTGCAGATAACCTTTAGCTCACTGAATATGTTTCTAGATGTGGGATTGCTAAGTCTGATGAATCAAGCTATTTTTAATTTGTTTTTCTTTGATTTATTTTTCATTGTTATTATTTTTGTTGACATTTTTTGAGACAGGGTCTCACTATGTAGCTGTGACTGGTCTGGAACCCACTATGTAGACCGGGCTAGCCTAGAACTCATAGATATCCACCTGCCTCTGCCTCCTTAGTGCTGGGATTAAAAGTGTGCATGCTCACTTTTACTTTTAATTTATTTATGTATATGTGAGCTTGTGTGAGTTTATGTGCACCACTTGTGTGCAGGATCCCTTGGAGGCCAGAAAGAAAAGACAGATGGTTGTGGGCTGTCATGTGGGTACTAAGAACCAAATCCAGAACAAATTCTTCTGTAAGAACAAGTTCTCTTAATTGCCAAGCCATCTCTTTCGGTCCTGACTTCGATTTTTTGAGACAGGATCTTACTCTGAGGTTCAGTCTGGCCTTTGACTGTGGAGATCCTTCTGCCTCAGTTTCCCAAGCTCTGAGTATAGAACAAGCTACCATATCTTGCTGCTTTGGGTGGTTTTTGAGTGGCCTCCTGTGGTGATTTGAAAGAAAATGGCCCCCAAAAGGAGTGGCACTATTGGGAGGTGTGGCCTTGCTGGAGGACGTGTGTCACTGTGGGGTGGCCTTTAAGGTCTCCTATGTTCAAGCTACACCCAGTTAGACAGACTGCTTCCTGTTGCCTCCAAGTTAAGATGTAGAACTCTCAGGTACTTCTCTGCTGCATGTCTACTTGCAGGCCACCATGTTTCACCATGATGATAATGGACTAAACCTCTGAACTGTAAGCCTCCACCTCAATTAAATGTTTTCCTTTATAAGAGTTGCTGTGGTCATGGTGTCTCTTCACAGCAACAGATATCCTAACAGACACCTCTGTACTGTTCCCCATGGTTGTACTCATTCGGTCTCTGAGTACAAGGTTTTCCTTTCCCTACACCCCTGTATCCTGCAGCAATTGTTTATCATTTTGAAAACAGCCATTTTTACTGGAGGAAGGTGTCTCACTGTATTCCCCTATAATTTGTGCTGTGGACAGTTTTCCACACATTTGTCCATTTGTGTGTCTTCTGAGAAATGCCTAGTCAAATCATTTTCTTTCGGGTTATTTTTATTAATGTTTCTTTTGACTTGTTTGTGTTCCTCATATACACTAGGCATTAACCTCTGTTTGGATGAATGCTGTATACAGACTTCCCTGCCAGGGGATGCTCTTCCCTTGCCCACTGCCTTGCCGGTCCAGCATACATCCCATGTTTTGACTCCCAGCAGGCACTTTCCCTGCAACTCTAAGGCCCACGCATCTCCCTCTGTTTGAACAGCATGAGTGCGGAAATCATTTCAGCAACAAATATCTGTTAATGACTCACCCGGGCTAGCCTACAGTTAGGCTTAGCCACAGTGAGTTGCTTACAAAGAATGTGCAAGGAGATTTCTGTTTAATTAGATTATAAACAAATTGGTGATGGGGACCAGAGCTTCTCCCCTGTCACAGTTCTGCGTGTGTCAGCACTGAATAAATGCATTTTAATGGATACGGCAACCCTCTTGGCAGCTTCCTCCTAAGGAGACTGGAGACTCCCTAACTGGGTGGAGGCCATGGCATTATCTCTTGCACAGACTCTCATGGAGTCCCCCAGACCTTGATGATGGGCTCTTGGCCAGCCTCTCTATAAATCATATTTGAAGCAATTTTTCATTTTCTTTGGATAATTGATTAGAAGTCTTGATATTTTTCTTTTGTTCTTTAAAAATTGTGTGTGTGTGCTCATGTATATTTGTGTTCATGTATGTGTGCCCAGATGTCAACATTAGGTAGCTTATGAATTGCTCTCTAACTTGTTTTTGAGACAGGGTCTCTCACAGAACTTGGAATTCACCAATTTGGTTGTACTAGCTTGCCAGTGAACAACAAGGTTGTTCCTGTCTCTACTTACCCAGCATCAGAATGACATGCACATGTCAGTAAGCCTGATACATGTGCAAATTCATGTGCCTTACCTATTGAGTCATTGCCACAAGCCTCAGAAGTCTGTCTTGGAATATTAAGAATAGAACCCAAAAACAAACAAAGAATAGAACCCATAGCTTTACACACACCAGGCAAGTGATTTACCATTAAGACCCAGCCCTTCCACCCTAATTCTTAACAGAGTCACTGGCCTCACTGCCACCTCAAATTCCTTACTTAGTGAAGTAGCAAATTTAGAGGGGTTTGAATTGGATGAAAGTCAGTATCCCATAATGCAAGTGGGCATGTGATGCGCCTGCTCATTCCCCCTTTGCTGGTCCTGCTGTTGTCCCGAGAGCCATGTGAGGAACGGGGAGAGGAGTGGACTCCAGGCTAACCTTGTTCTCCCCAGCTGTATGGCCACATCACTGCCTCCTCTGGAAACTGTGATGCTACTGGAGCCCATCACTTTGGTGGCTATGGGAATAGAACTCTGGAAGACAGTGGGAATTGGGCCTGACACATTTGCTCCCTGTATGGGCACATTCCTTCTCTTGCTGTATGTAGCTGGTTCTCCTCTTCCCACTAACCCTGGGCAGCAAAGGCCGGCATGACTGTGTCCTCAGCCCTAGACAGTGTTCTGTAACCTTTCTTCTCTGTCCTCAGAACCATGCAGTGACAGCTGTGGCACTTTTAGGAAGGAGTGCCCTGGGGGAGTTGAAGGTGCTGAGACCTGCAGGAACTTCCTGGAATCACACAGCAAGTCATAGCTGCACAAGAAGCTGCATTACCTGATTTTTTTGAAACTTCATTTTTTTTTTTATTTTTGGAAGATAAGTTTGTAATCATATTTACACACAGAAAACTTAGTGGTGTTCATTTAACCCAGTTTAGTGGTGAGTTCTTTGGCCTTTGCCTTTTCCAGGTTGGCAATTCGAGTCACAGATTTAGGACCCAGGACATTGCCTCCCCAGTGGCAGTGGGTCTCGTCATATTTGTTGTTGTAATTGGTCCTAATAGCTCCCACCAGCTTAGCCAGAGCACCCTTGTCTTCGGAGTCAACCTGTGTGAAGGCAACAGTGGTGCAGGTCTTCCTGGGGACCAGCCGCCCCAGCCTGGCCTTTCCCATCTTCCGACACAGGGCAGGCAGGAAGACCACCAGCTCAATGGGGTCTACGTCGTGGGCAATCACCACCAGCTGAGCCTCCTTGTTCTCTACCAACGTGGCGACTGTGTGATCCCTGCTTGAAGGACAGGTGGTCTCTTAGTTGGGACGTCCCTTTGCCAGCAGCTTTCTTCTCAGCGTGGATCAGCAGTCTTTGCTTTTTTTCTTGCTTTGTCCCTGGCCTGTATTCCTGTGCAAACTTAAGCTGCTGGGTTGCTGTTTGCCAGTCCAGGGCCTGGGGGAACTGGTTAGTGGCAGGAAGTACTTTGAGCTACTTAGAGAGGATGGTCCTTTGCCGCTGCAGCCTGATGTAGCGCGGCCATTTGACAGCGTGTGTGAGATCTCTTTTGGTTTGGATGCCCTGCCCAATGCCGAAGTTCTTAGGCATTTTCTCAAACAAAGGTTTCACCACCTTTTTGGCTTCCTGTTTCTTCAAGATGTGGGGGTGGAGGGCACCTTCTTATCCTTGGTCTTCTTTCCCTTGGGCATCTTGCTCTGCCAGAGGAGCAAAACTTCAATTTTTTAACTAATATTTTGTTGTTGTTATGTTTTTTATTTTTCGAGACACGGTTTCTCTATAGCTTTAGAGCCTGTCCTGGAACTAGCTCTTGTAGACTTGGCTGACCTAGAACTCACAGAGATCCATCCACCTGCCTCTGCCTCCCAAGTGCTGGGATTAAAGGCGTGCACCACCACCTCCTGGCTTTAATTAATTTTTATGCTTACTTAACATCAGAACTGCATGTATGAGGCCTGACTCTGATTTCGGGGAGGCCCCCTTGGACCCTTACAGTTGTCTTAAGTCAGCACAAGAATCCTTTTATCTGGGGCTACTAGAACAACCTCTGCATCTCAGCTGCTTTGTCTATCCAATGGAGACTTTAGGACATTTGTCCAGAAGGGCTGTCTAAGTAAATATCTCCCATGTCATTAGGTGCCAACCTCTCTTTCCCACTGCAATCCTCCCGAAATTGATATTTTCTTTATTCTTTTTTCTTCTCCTTTGAACCTAACTCACCATTGGGTCTTGTCAACTCTTCCTTTCAAGATGGATCTAGAGAAGTTAGGCTTCCATTAAGAACCTGAACCAAGCCACCTTTTGCCTGTATCTTGGCAATGCCCTGCAAGGACAGCTTGTTTATGTTCTAAGTCACAGCATCTGCTTTGCTTGTCTCTCCCTGTGTCCTGCTGGGTTCCTGCTGCTCAGCCATTTTACTGTTTTTCCTTCTTTCTTTCTTTGTTAAAGGTGCTCCTTATGATGTGTTTGTATGGTGGGATACCCTTAGCATGCGCTAAGGGCTGTGTGGCTGTCAGAAGACGCCGGGAGCAGTGCTTTCTCTCCTTCAACACTCTGTGGCGGTCAGAAGACGATGGAGGCAGTGCTTTCTCTCCTTCAACACTCTGTGGCGGTCAGAAGACGATGGGGGCAGTGCTTTCTCTCCTTCAACACTCTGTGGGTTCCAGAATAACCTTCCTGAGCATAGCCACAGGGCCCATCGCTTTGCTATTTGTATTTGCTTTATTTCAGGTATTTGCATAAATGCCACCAAACCGCTCTACATAAGACTTCCCTTCCTCATCATAAGTTCTTACTCAGGTTTCTGTTTGGGGCTGTGTTTCTTGCTCCCTGTTGAACACTCAGTGCTAAGGATGATCACCCATCACTGTAGGTGTTACTGTGTTTTGGAGGACTGGAGCAACACAACCACAGGAGAGGTGTAGAAATATCCTTCAAAAGTCAGGTGGTAGCACCCTGTGCCTTCAATCCCAGCACTTGGGAGGCAGAAGCAGGCGGATCTGAGTTTGAGGCCAGCCTGGTCTACAGAGTGAGTTCCAGGACAGCCAAGGCTACACAGAGAAACCCTGTCTCGAAAAACAAACAAAAACAAAAAACAACACAATAATAAAAAACTCTTCAGCTATTAAAGGGAGCTTACAAAAGTGAGCTATTACTCATGTGCACTACAGGACTGATATTTTTCATTTGTCTCCCACAGTCAGAAGCTGTGATCAGGTTTTCCTGGTCATTCCATTGAGTCCTCCTGGCAGTATGTGAGGAATGCTTAGTACTGTCTTTATTTCATATATTATTGACATTTTTAATTTTGTGGTAACAGGTCATTTTCTTTCTCTCTCTCTCTCTCCCTCTCTCTTTCTTTCTTTCTTTCTTTCTTTCCTTCTTTCTTTCTCTCTCTCCCTCCCTCTCTCCCTCTCTCTCTTCCTTCCTTCCTTCCTTCCTTCCTTCCTTCCTTCCTTCCTTCCTTTCTTTCTTTCTTTCTTTCTTTCTTTCTTTCTTTCTTTCTTTCTTTCTTTCTTTCTTTCTTTGGTTTTTCTGTGGCTTTGGAGCCTGTCCTGGAACTAGCTCCTGTAGACCAGGCTGGTCTCGAACTCACAGAGATCCACCTGCCTCTGCCTCCTGAGTGCTGGGATTAAAGGCGTGCGCCATCACTGCCTGGCCAGAGGTCATTTTCTTAATAACTCATGGAGGTGCTGATGAGAAAGAAAGAGTAATTATCAGCTGGTTAGAACGTCCCAGCAAAGCCACACTGGAGGAACTGGACTTTAAAAAACAAACAAACAGGGGCTGGAGAGTGGTTGAGAGGACTGGCTGCTCTTCCAGAGGACCCAGGTTTAATTCCCAACAAACACATGGCAGTTCACAACTGTCTGTAACTCCAGTTCCAGGGGCTCTGCAGGGGATCTGACACCCTTACACAGACACACATCCAGTCAAAACACCAATACACATAAAATAAAATAAATTAAAAACAAACAAATAACAACAAAAACAAAAAACCATGGCATCATGCTGGTGTCTCTCGCCAAACCACCCCACCAGGATGCACAGAATGAGCTGCCTCTCGTCCCTGGTGTGGCTCCTCCCAACCTTCTAGCAACTTCCTTGTTAAAAGAGGCCAACTAGGGAAAGTCCCTCTGTCAGCCTGAGAATTCTAGATCTGAAAGGGCCTTGAGGGGTTATGTGACCTCTGGATTCAACAGCCTTCAACAAGGCCTTTACAGTTAAGATGGCTTCCTCCTTTCTTCCCTCTGTCTTCCCTTCCTTCCTTCCTTCCTTCCTTCCTTCCTTCCTTCCTTCCTTCCTTCTTTCCATCTTTCCTCTCCAGTTCTTTTCTTCATTTGGAGAGGGAGCTGTGCCCTGTTGCCCAGATTGGCCTTAAACTTCTGAGTTTTTATTATCTTAGTCTCCTAAGTGGCTGAGACTTGAGGCAGACACCTGCTCTTCTATGTATATTAAACTTAGCACACAATTTGATTATTTTTAAGAAACACATGACTATATTTGCTTATTTATCTATGAGATAGGGTTTCACACTATAGCCAAAGCTAGCCTGGAACTATGTAGCCCAGGTTGGCTTCACTGTGTCTGGTAACTATTCTTGAACATTTTTTTTTTTTTGGACTTCTTGCTGCAAAGCTGACTCCACGTATCTTGCTTGGAGTCTTAAAAACAGACACACTCCGATAGCTGTGAAATCACAGGACACTTGCTTTCACAGAGTGTTGATCCCCACCACCCAACTCCAGACACCTCTTCCCAAAGTCTGCAGCTGTCCAAACCACAAATCAGAAATCCTCAGCCTGAGGTGGAAAACATTCTTGAGGAGACTGACAAGTGGTGGGAGGAGGCAGTTTTGTTCTGAGGGGTGGGGCAGGATTTTGTTCCTCTTATTAATTATGTGAAATCAAGAAAGGCAAAGAGAAAAAGAATGGAAAATCTCAACACTATTTTTTCATTTATTTGTCTGTGTAATATAGTTTCACTTCAAAATATGTGCTTGCTATTGTTTCACTTCTCCAGTGAAAACAGAAAATGTCTTACCTCTCCAGCATTCTTTCTGATTGTCAGAAATAGGAGAACAGCCTAATTTCCCTGAAATGCCGGTATCACGTGACCTCGGTACCATGCAGTGCCATTCTGTTGTGGTTCCTGGGCCTCTCGCTCAGATAACATTTTTCAAAGACCTTCGGGATGCTTCTGGTGCCAAGTAGGTGCTGCCTTGATGCTTCGCGATGATGAACGGTCTTCTAAGTGCCTGTACCGAGCTTAAGAAAAGGAACACCGCAGCACGTAAAACGCAGTGCCAGATCGCACACAGCCGCCAAATCACATCCGCCCCTATCTCTCTGGACGACCCTACCCCCGCCCCTGAAATCTAGGCCTGGCACCTTGCCCTGAGCCTCAGCCAACTGGACTTTAACAGAGCAGGATGGAAAGAGAGATCCAGATATGTTCCCCTATAAATCTCCTGTGGAGCCAAACCCTGCTGGTCTGTGGGCAGTGCAGGAAGGGTGCAGAAGGATGTAAGTGGAGTTTGCAAACGCTCAAATTTTCTTTTAGACAACAATAGGCAAAAGCACTTTCAAATTCTCCACTTTCTGATGCACCGGGCATGTGCATAGCTCTTCTGCTTTCTAGGTGAAGTGCTAATGTGAAGTGAACCGGCCAAAATGTAGGTGCTATGAAAGAGCTAAATGTAGCGCTAAGAAAGCAGGAGAGACTGGTTTTGGGGCCGCAGCTCAGTGCTTGCCTGTTGTGCAGGGAGCCCTGGCTTCCAGTCCAGCACCGAATGGACCAGACACTCCTGAGGTCTCAGTACACGGAAGGGAGTGGCAAAGTAATCCTTAACAAGTTCGAAGTCAGCCTAGGCTACATAGGAAAAAGAATAATAATTAGAGAAAGAAAAACGAACAAACAGAAACACAGACTGGAAAATGAAACCCACATGGTTCAGTACCCTTAGCTCTGCCTTCTTTAGCAACCACTGCAGGGTTAGCTTCTGCTGTGTACAGGGTGTAAGTCAACTGCTGAGCTGCAATTCTTACTCTGAGATTTTGAAATTAATATTTAAATGCCTTGGGTTAAATGCCTAAGTAAGAAATTGTATATATAAGAGTCAGATGCTATACACAGCCGTGTGAATGGGTCGACAGGACACAGACTGAATAGCTCACTTGGGGCCCAGCTAAGAAAGCAGGTGAGCTTGATGGGCAGGAAAAGCGAGAGAAGGGAGGGAGGGACTAAAGGGCACTTTAACATTTTGTTTTAATTTTCAAATTGAGAATATGGATGATCCTTGTTTTTTTAATGAAGTTTTGATCTTATTGTAATGCCAATATCTGAGCTGGGATGCGGCTTAACTGGCAGAGTGTTTCTCTAATACACGAGGCTTTGGGTTCAGTCCCTCGCACCATATAAACTGCCTGTAGTGCACAGACCAGCAATCCCAGCACTTGGGCAGTAGATGTGTTAGTTTAAGGTTATCCTCAGCTATCCTCAAGGTCAACCTAGGCTTATATGAGCTCTGTCTCCAAAAACCAAAACTCAAACCTGAAACCAGTAACTGTAAATAAACAACTTTAACTCAGAACTATTGTGGGTAGAAAATGCCTTGACTGCCCCAGGTCTGCCTGACATCCTAGCTCAACAACAGCACACCGAGATTGACAGCTGTCTCCTCATGGCAGAGACTGACTATGACACTAGTCTCTGCTGCCCAGCGTCTAGAGACGATCTGACTGCAGATCCATCTCATAAGGGAAGATTATAATCCCAAAGTTGGGCCAGCGAGATGTCTCAGTGGATCAAGCACTTGCCAGGAAGCCTGACGCCTGGCACTCTCAGTGGAAGGAGACAACCTACTCCTGACATTGTCTTCTCATGGTCACAAGCGCACTGTGGCTCTCTCTCTCAACACACACACAAATTAAATTGAAAAAAAATTCAGAGGCCCAAGTACAGTTTCAGTTTCTAAACCACCATTAACTAGAAAGCACTGAATATGTGAGAAACAAAAACCAAAATGCAAAAGTGGGGTGTCTGGGTGTGAAATTTCTAACAGGTAGGGGTGTCTCCTGCCCTCTCTCACCTTCCCCCACCTGCTGCCCCTTTACCCTCCTCAACACCTCTGTAGTATCCAAGCTCAGGGGCTGACCTAACCTGAAATCACTCAGCCAAAGTATTCTGTTTGACTAGTCAGAGGAATTTTAAATCACATACAATATCATTTATGATTTCTGTTCACTGTGCCCACACAGTGCTGGAGTGGAACCCAGGCCTCTCGCATGCCAGGCCAATACTCTACCACTAGACCCTGCCCAGCCTCGGATTCTCACACAGTCCTGTCTGAAAAGTTAGGCTCTCAACTTTTTTTTTTCCCCACAAGAAAAAAATGGTGATGGGAAGATGAACAGGATTTCTCCTGGTGCCTATGACAGCAAACAGCAGCCAAGGCTGTTACGTTTAGTTTTTTGCTGCTATATTCCTTTTGAATTTGACTTGAGATCCTTGTAGCCTCTGATTAGATCATTATAAATCTTTTGTTTTCTAAATGTTCAAGATCCTCAAAGTAAAATATTTTCCCTAGTCAGGCTGGGGACAGAGAAGTAGGGATGTGGGTCGTTTTCTTCCACAGATTGCTAGAAAGGTGTCCCTGTGAGCATCTCAGCGGTCTGCCGGGCCAGGTCCACAATGACCACAACAACTGTGCTTTGGCCTGGGCATTCTTAGTGTTTAGGTTGGTAACAGAAGGTGACAAAATAGGGAGAAGCATGCCCTTGGGGACCTTAGAATTTGTTAACTTGGGAGTTGAGATATCTTGTTCCCTGACAACAAGCAGAGGCCAGTGCTTGCAGAGTTGGAGAAATGGAATTGTTTTACTCCTCAGCCAGGCACTCTGTATTTTCTGTTTTTTTTGGTTTTTTTTTGTTTTGTGTGTGTGTGTGTGTGTGTGTGTGTGTGTGTGTGTTCATGTGAAGGTCAAAGGACAACCTTGGGTTTCATTCCTCAGGTACTGTCCACCTGTTTTGTTTTGAATACAGAGTCTCTCCCTAACTTACAACTCACTGAGTAGGCCAGGGAGCCCCAGGAGCCCGCTTGCCTCTGCCTTCCCAGTGCTGGGACACAAGCATGCACCAGCACACGTAGCTTTTTCCCATGGTTCCTGGGGATTTAGCTCACCACCCCCACTTGCACAGCAAACACTTTACCCACAGAGCCATCTGTCTAGCCCTACTTGTTGCTTTCCTTTTTTTTTTTTAAAGTTAATGAATTAGGGTTGGCGCAATGGAGCAGTCAGCAGAAGAAATCATGCCAGTCCAATAAAGAAGGCACTACTGTTGTTGCCTCACTGAAGATATGGAGAAAATCTCAGTGAAGGTAGGCCTTGACAGGCACAGTACAAGTTACCAGGTTTGCAAGTAACTCAGCTCAGAGATGGCAGAGCAGTCAGAGGCCAGCCCTGAAATCTGTAAGGCACTAAATACAGACTGGGAATCCAAAGGAGGATGGTGGGAGGTCTCCATGGGACTCTCTCTCTCTCTCTCTCTCTCTCTCTCTCTCTCTCTCTCTCTCTCTCTCTCTCTCTTGTGCGCGCACGCACACACACACACACACACACACACACACACACACACACACACACACACACACACAGGTTCCTTTTGTGCTTGTTTATCCCAAAGACAAACTCAAGATTCTCAAGTGACCCTCCAGGCCAGCCTCTGAGAACTGGTTGTATTTTCACAGGTAACACAGGGAGGTAGAGGCTTTTACTCACTGTCTCAGCCCTCTGTAGGGAGAGTGCAGTTTGACTTGCTTGTTTATGCCTGGGAAACTATACATTTGCAGTTTAAAGTTAGACAACTTCTCAGAATACCTCCCAGTTCAGAGAGCAGGGAAGCCATACATATGATAAAAATACTGCTTTACCTTTTAAAGTAGATTTGTGGGCTAGGGTATAGCTTCATAGGGAGTGCCATCCTAGCATGTGCACAACCCTGGGTTCAATCCCCACCACCACAGTAAATAAATAGACAAATAAGCTTTATTTATTTATTGTATTTATTATGACTATTATAAAAATGAATAAATTTAGCTTTGTTCATTCTATTTGGCCTCAGTCCAAAAGGGGCTGCTTGTGTTCCAGCACTCATGCTTTTGCTAGGCACTATGTAAGGTCCTGCTTCTTTCTCTCTCTCTAGTTGAATCCTAAAACCCTTCACAGTCTTCTCTCTCTCCAGTTCTACCACCATGGGACCTAATCATCCCAGAGGCTCTTGGTATAATGCTTGGTACATAGGGAGTGCATTGCAGAAGCGTGGCTACTCTATTACTGAGGGCTGCTAAGGATTTGAAACTCAGATGTGTGCTGTTCACTACCACTAAGACCACATCTTCAATCGATGCTTGGTGCTTGACCCCTGGAAAGCTTCATTTAGGTAGCATGGAAGGAACCCTGTCCTAAAACAAACAAACAAAATCTGTCTCAGCTGAGAGCAGTGGCTCAAGTCTGGAAGATTGAAATGGGAGGATTTCTCTCAGTGCCAGGCTTGCTTTAAGCTGTGGAGTAAGATGCTATCTCAAAGGGCAAAAGACAACAACAGCCACCAAAGTCTCAAATCACCACCACCCCACGACGCGCTGCTGCCACCACCCCAAATGCTAAACCCAGAAACTTTTTTTCTTTTTAAATCTATCTGTAATTCTACCGTGTAAAGTGTACTCAGGATTACCAAGCATTTGCTAGGCTTCCTTAGCCTCCTTATTCCCCAGGGAAAGGTGAGTGCACTATCTATCCATGCTGCAGCCCCACGACGCAGGACAATCAGACGTGATAGGGAATCAAGTCAAAGCAGCAACTCAGTTTATTACTGTGAGCATCAGCTTATAGAGGTTAAGTGACATCGTATGATGTGGGGGTACCTCCAGCCAATGAGAGACAGCCAAGTCCTCCCTCTGGCTGGAGGGGCGTCTACCTAGATTTTGCTGTCTCATCCTCACTCGGCTCCCTTAAACTTGAGCCTGTCCTACAGGCTTTGAGGTACAGGCCCTGAGATAATTTTGGCCCAACATCTCCCCCTTTTGTTTTATATCCCACCCCCTACTCCAGTCACCAAGTCAGAATAGCCCACCGGGGAGAGAGTACGGGTCAGGGCCACCCCTATCCAGAGTTTTGGCCTGGATACCCTCAAATTGAGAGTTCATCTGCAGGGTGAGGTGTATCAAGCCTATCATAATGTACTCAAAGGGCCATGAGTTGTACCTGTTGTATCTGTTTTTGGGATGCTTGTTTCAGCCTTTGGAGAATGCATGGTCCAAAAAAGACAGATCAATAAACAAATAGCCATCGGCCCAATTAGGGAAGAGATGAGTGTGGTAAGCCATGGAGACCAATTAAACCAGGTCTCATAGGGGATCCTTGACTTAAATGAATCAATATCTTTTCTTAACTCATCTAGGATTCTTGTAACTATCCGGGAATGGTCCACATAGAAGCAACATTCTTCCCCACGTGCCCTGCAAACTCCTCCCTGTTCCATAAACAACAAGTCTAAGCCTCTCCTATTTTGTAAGATTTCCCTTGCTAAGGAATCCAAAGACTTTTGTAAATAACGTAATGCAGTCTCTGTCTTTTCTAATTATGTCCAGCCCACTCTGCTCACATCCCCAGGAAGAACAACAGTAACCCCCCCCCCGCAGTTTCTATCAGTGGAGGCAGTCTGGTCGCTTCCTGGGCACACATAAAGGGCGTCTGCAGGAGGGCATGTCTCTAAGGACATGAGAGCACCCGGGCTCGTTAGGGTAAGATGCCTGGGGTAGTGTGCACCCCCGAGAGCCTTCAATCCCCGGAATCCAGTCTCCCATGTCCCAGCTCCCACACGCCAAGAGGTCAAACATCAGGTCAGGCCACCACATCCTGGTTGTCGTCATCTGAGAAGTCTGGTTTAGGATCCCTCCAGTGCCAGCACTTGACAGGATCCACTTTCTGTGGTTGGTGGGGGCTTGTTGCTTGGACCTTGATCCCCGGGAGAAGAGTTAACATGATTACCACCGGGAGCGCCATCTGAAATAGATAAACAGGCAACACTCTCCTCAAGGGTCAGCCTCCCTTGGTCAGTGTTGATTTTTCTTTTCTTGTGTTTGAATTTAAGGGTTGTCCACCATAATCTCTTTCTTCCTTTATTGGTTGTCTTGTGTAGGAGGAAACCACTTGTTGGTTCCCAGCTGCTCAAGCCCCAAAATAATACACAGAAACTATATTAATTAAATCACTGCTTGGCCCATTAGCTCTAACTTCTTACTGGCTAACTCTTACATCTTAGTTTAACCCATTTCTAATAATTTGTATATCACCACGAGGCTGTGGCTTACTGGCTAAAGTTCCTAGCATCTGGCTCCAGAGGCTCCATGGCTTCTCCCTAACTCTGCCTTCTTCCTCCCAGCATTCAGTTTAGTTTTCCCCACCTAGCTCTGTTCTATCCTATCATGAGCTCAAAGCAGTTCTTTATTCATTAACCAATAAGAGCAACACATAGACAGAAGGACCTCCCACACCAAGCTTGGTCTTCCCCATTGTCCTGAGGGGAGGGGAGAAATTTTAGGTTATGAGCGGGTTATAGGCGTTTCCCTTCTGTTTGGGAAGACACATCCATATCCTTGGCCCTGTGTCAACAAGGGATCTTGGTCCCTCCATTGGTTAGTGAGAGGATCCTTCCACCTAACTTTTAAGCAGAGCCTCATTGGTAGGGATCCCCAATGTTTCTGGAATCTATTTTGTTTTTCTGATTTTTGAAAATTTAAAATATTGATGGTTAATAATGCCTTTTGCAGTTGTAGATGGGGGGACTTCTCCCCTTTTTGTTTTATAAGGACCTCTTTGAGATATTGCTGATGTCTTTTGACAATCACTTGACCCTGAGGGTTGTATGGGATCCCAGTGGTATGGGATATATTCCATCTCTGGAAGAATTCTTTTAATGTTTTACTTATAAAACAGGGGACATTGTCGGACTTGACCTGTTGTGGTTGTCCCAATGTAGCAAAACATTGTAAGAAGTGGCTTTTGGCATGGGTTACCTTTTCCCCTGAGTGGGCAGTAGCCCAGCATGCCTTAGAGTATGTGTCTATGGTCACCAACATATATTTTAATTTGCTAAATGGAGGGTAATGTATTACATCTGTTTGCCAGATGGTATTGGGTCCTAACCCTCTTGGATTCAACCCTGGGGGCTATGGAGAAACTGTTGGCAAGTGTTACATGTATGAACAATTCTCTTTAATTCTGTTGTGGGGATCTGGGGGTATAGGTATTTGAGTCCTCTCCAGTTGACATGAGTTAAGTCATGCATTTGAGTAGCATTTTGTAGGGGCAGAGTTGAGACCTCTATGAGACAGGACCCTGAAGCTGCAGCATCCGCAGCAGCATTCTATTGGGAAATGAGGCCAGGGAGGTTTTGGTATCCTCTGAGATGTTGAATATATATGGGTTTTTTTTTTTACCTTCTAAGAGTGATCCGAGTTGTATCATCAAGGCAGAAATAGGATTAGCATCCAATCTGATATAGGCATAGGGTGAGTGTGGCAGTAGGTTCACATAAGAGCTGTCTGAATAGAGGTTGCAGGGTTCTGGGACCTCTTGTAGGGCAATATATACGTCCATCAATTCCTTATATTGAGCGGATCCTCCACAAGGGAGAATTTTGGTAATCTTTGTCTTAGTCCTCCCTACAGGGAAAACTACAAAGGCAGCCTTATTCTTTCCGCCATCTGTGCAAACAGTGAATGCTTGGGGCAGGGGCCTAGAAGAAGAGACTAAGGGTACTCTCCAGTGTAGTTCTTGATATAGCTTCACTAACCAGGACTCCCCAAAGTGGGTGTCCAGGGTTCCCAGAAATCCCTCCAGGGTGAGGCTCAATTGAGAACAATATCTGGCTGCCCATTCCAAATCCTTAATTTTGAATAGAATTATTAATTTAGAGGGATCTTTTCCATAATGCCGGAGGAAGGTGTCCCTGATTTTTATGATCATATCAGCTATTTGATCGACTAGAGAGTACACTGTGGGAGTGCCCCCCAGGGTGGTGCCCCCCCCATTCTAGTGGTTGTGACTGCTGAACAATGGCAGGCAGCATGGTCTTTTTCCCTAATAATATCTGGCCTTGGATTGGAATATTAGGATTATATCTCACCAAAGAAGCCTGATGGAGCTTGTTGATGAATTCAGTGAGTGCCTGACGACCCTCAGGGGGTAAGGAAATGATCTCATAAGGTTGCCCCCCTTTTAGGAGATCGTATAATACATCTAGTCTCCCAGTCTCTACAGGCAACTGGGCCTTACCCAGTTCATTTCTCCCAGTGTCTTTTCTATTCCCAATTAAGTCAGAGGCTCAGGCAGGATTAATTGGGATCCATTCACTTTGGCTTGAGCAAATGTTAATATCCCAATATATGAACTGGGGATACCTTTTGTATTTTGTTTGGGGCTATTTTAAAGCCATGTTGTTGGAGGATATCAACAATAGTGGTTACCCAGGGAGTTAGCCCTGATTCCTCCAATGCCCAATGATTAGATCATCCACATAAACATTTTATCCTTTCCAGGGCGGTTGGGGGCATAAGGAGGCTGCCACTTCTCATCACAGGCAACATCTACTTTCCTTCTTGTCTCTGCCTCTGCCTGCCTTATTTCTTCCCCCTGGGACTGCTCTTCCGTAAATTGTGCCCATTTTTGATCTTCCCCCTCATCTATCTCCTTTTCTCCCGTTCTTTTGGTTAATTGGTTACTTTTGGATTCTTCAGACCTCTCCTGATCTTTGACCTCTTCCTGCTCCTCACCTATCTCCTTCTCCCCTACCCTCCTCTCCAGTTGGTTATTTTCAGATTCTTTAGACCTCTCCCAGTCTCTGACCTTTTCCTTACCGGCCACTGGGGGAGGCAGAGCAGCGGGGTGAAAACAGGCCGGGGGTGAAAACAGGCCGGGGGTGAAAACAAACGGGCCGGGGGTGAAAACGGGGGCCGTAATAGTTGGATAGCTCAGTGCCTTAAGCGCTGGGTCGTTTTTGTGTGAAGTTGTGTTACCCATTGTGGGGTCCCACTCACCTTAATGACCACTTTGCCCTGGGATCAGTCACCCCAGGTTGGGCACCAGTTGCTAGGCTTCCTTAGCCTTCTTATTCCCCAGGGAAAGGTGAGTGCTCTATCCATCCATGCTGCAGCCCCACGAAGCAGGACATTCAGACGTGATAGGGAGTCAAGTCAAAGCAGCAACTCAGTTTATTACTGTGAACTTCAGCTTATATAGGTTAAGTGACATCATGTGATGTGGTGGTTCCTCTAGCCAATGAGAGATAACCAAGCCCTCCCTCTGGCTGGAGGGGCGTCTACCTAGATTTTGCTGTCTCATCCTCACTCAGTTCTATAGCTATAGGAAGGCAAATAACTACTCATGGAACAGTTGAGCCAGAAATGGGAGGTTTTCTTTTTTCCTTCCTTTCTTCTTTCTTTCTTTCTTTCTTTCTTTCTTTCTTTCTTTCTTTCTTTCTTCTCTCTCTCTTTCTTTTTTTCTTTTCCTCTCTTCTTCCCTCCCTTTTTCCCTCCCTTCTTTCCTTTCTTTTTGGGTTTTCAAGACAGGTGTCAAGTCTCTGTGTAGTCCTGACTGTCCTAGAACTTACTTTGTAGACAAAGGCCAGCCTCAAACTCAGAGTTCCACCTGCCTCTGCTTCCTGAGTGAATGCTGGGATTAAAGGTGTGTGTAGCATGCCTGCCTGGGAAGTTTTCACTGATTGGAGTAACATGGCATGTCCTGTGTTCCAAGAACTTTACTAAATCTTTTCATATACTGTTGCTATATGCTAGTTACTTTACTATTTACCATTTGATGGCTTAGGAAAGTTGAAGATCAGAGAATGTAAGTGACACATTCAGATTGAAGCTAGCATTATTTCGTTATCTGGCCTCTGTTCCCCTTTCCCCTTTCTTTCAATAAAGTCTAACTATGTAGCCCATGCTAGTCTGAAAATGCTCTGTGTCCCAGACTTGCCTCAAGCTCATGATCTTCCTGCCTTTACACCGCCAGGACTGCAGCTGTGCACTACCCTGCATTCTGTGGGTCACTACCAGCTCCTTGAACCCTATTGATAGCATGGTGTCTGCTACAGTAGACACTCAATAAATCAAACTGGCAACAGCACAGACTTAGACATACTGAACTTCCCTAGAGAGGAGGCAAATATGAAGAAAAGACACAGGCTGAGTTGTGTGGAACATGGCCTGTGATTATGAAGGGTCCTCTTGTCGTGCACTGTGTTTGGATGATGACGTTTGTGTGTTATGTGGTGTGAGCTGATGTGGAGGAAGGCAGGCTCTCAATGCAGCAGGAAACAGGGAATAAAGATAGATAAACTGGAACACCCTAGGGACCTTGTTTTTCTCTTGGTGATGCATGGGTGTTTTTATTGTTTAAGGCTGTGCGAGGACTTGGTCTCTGACCTGCCCCATAGAAATAGTTCCAGGGCTCTTGTCTATTCGTGGAACTTTCCAAGATTCTTACAGGTTTGGTGGTGTGTTCCTTTCTGTTTGCTATGGTAAAATGTTCTGATGAAAGCAAGTTAAGGAAGGAAAGATTTATGTTACCTTATGTTCCAGTGAGGCTGGAGTCCATCATAGTGGGGAGGCACAGTGGCAGGAACCAGAAATTGATTTATCACATTTTTATTACACACAGGAACAGAGAGAAAGAACAGGAAGTGGGGTGAGGTTATAAACCTTCAAAGCCCACCCCAGTGAATGTCTTCCACCTGCCAACAGCACCACCAGCTGAGGTACCAAGTACATGAGCCTATGAGGGACATTTCTCATTCAGACCCCCACAGGTCAGACTGCCATGGGCATCAGGACTCAAGGGCTTTTCTCAAGTCTTTCCAAAGCCCACCACAGCCATTGAACTCAGGTGCTCATTTCACTGTTGAAAGCACAATAGGGTATTAATGAGTGCAAGGTTGTCACATCTCCTAGCCCAGAATCCTACCTTACTTCAGTATTTTAGTTTTATCACTTGGTTGTTTTGTGTATGTAAATTTCCTTTTGTCTTTTGTCCTTGACAGAGGGTCTCACTAGTAGTCCTGTCTGGCCTGGGGTCACTGTGTAGACCATGCTGCCCTCTTAATTGTAGTGATCCTGTCTTTATCTATCAAAGGCTTGAGTTAGAAAATTCCTTCTTTATGGAGGGTGAGGAAAAGCAAAGTTGGTGTGATCTAAGCATTTGGATATAGAAGCAGGAGAATCAGAAATTCAAGATCATTCTCAGCTATAGAGCTAATTCAGTACTCCGCTGAGTCATGTCTTAAAAAGTAGAATGAGCCAACACAAAAGCAGAGAGTATTAAATATGATGGTGGTGCATAGATACGAGTGTAGAGTGAAGTGCTGGGAAGCATTTCACATGCGATATATCTTGACCACAGCTGTTCAAAAGAAGTTGCTGGGACATGTTAGGGGTTTAGCCTAGGACCTAATACATGCCAGGCAAGCACTCTACCAACTGGCCACAACCTTAGCCCTAAATATAAACACACCAAAAACAACTTTTGCAATTACTTATTGTATATTGTGTATGTATGTATGCATGCATGCATATATGTCGGGAGGCACCACATGTATAAGTTAGAGAGCAACTTATAAGACTTAAACATGGAGGCACCATCCTAAAGATTAGCACTCCAGGGTCTGGAGTGGTGGTTCAGGGTTCAGACTTCTACTGCTCGTCCAGAAGATCCAGTTTCAGTCCCCAGCACCCGCACGGGGCCACAGCCATCAGCAACTGTACACACTCACACAGGCACACTAAAACAAGAAATTGTAAAAAAAAGAAAAAAGAAGAGAAACAGACTCATTTCCTAGAGGTGAACTTTCTTTGCTCTTTACCTCCTTTGCAAATGCATCTGAGAATACAGGTTTCATTCCTCCGCCCCTCACTATCCTCCAACATATGACATCCCAGAGGCCAGTGTTTCCCACAGGACAGAACTCCCCAGCTCTAAATCTCTGACTATTACGCCAAAGCTTGAGGGGATGCCCTGCAGGAGGCTACCTTGGGGCTCAGACTCTGCACTCCCTGCATGCCCAGTGGAGGAGAGCAGAAGCTGGGAAATTTTATTGTCATCTGCTTGTCAGAGGTGATTGTGAAAACCTATATTTTATTGATGTAGGAAATGACATGCTACATTTTTAGTTCTGATAGCTCATCATGCAAATTAAATTTTATTTAAAAATATTGGGGGCACAAGGACCTTTGGGGAATATGGAAAATGCTTTTCCATGAAGTCATTTGAATTAATTAAAATTTTAAAATATTAGGCATAGTTTAAGTATTAGGCAGAGTGTTTGATGTACATGAATGTAGTTTTCACGCTTACCACAACCAAGTCAATTAATGTGTCATGTTACAAATTACTTTTTAAAACACCATAAACGTAACAGCCAAATGTGACTCTGGGAGTCAGGGACTCAGACAGGCTTGCTGCAAGTTTAAGGCCAGCCTGAACTACACAGCACCAGCCTTGTCAGAGATACGTAGCAAAAGCCTATCTCAAAAAATCCAAAGAAAAGCAACAGAAAACCAAGCCGAACCAAATAAATAAAAACAAGACCCCAAAGAACAAAAACAATAAAAGTCAGGGTTGGCAGGATAGCTCAGTGGAGAAGAAGAGCTGGAAACCTTGTGCCCTGCATTCCATTCCTAGAACTTAAGATGAGAGGAGAGAATGCATCTGTATTCACACACTCTTCATACACACATTATCATCACACACACACACAAATAATGAATAAATAGAAATAAAAAAATTAATCACTCCTGTGGAGGTTTGAAGGAAAATTGGCCCCCAAAGGGAGTGGCACTATTAGGAGATGTGGTTTGTTGGAGTGGGTGTGGCTTATTGGAGGAAGTGTCACTGTGGGGGTGGGCTCTGAGGTCTCCTCTGCTCATGCTACTCAGAGTGTTCAGTCTACTTCCTGTTGCCTGTGCTTGGAAAACACAACTTCAAAAAACAAATAAGGGGAGATTCACACCTTCAGTCTGTGATGGAGAGAACCCAGTCCTGTTTTAACATGGGGCCGAGGGCATGTTTGTGTTTTTTCACAGGAGAATGAAGCTTGGTGCCTTCCTGAGCGTCTCATCTGGTGTCATCTTGTCCAGCCCTGATGACTCAGTAGCTACTGAGGCCTTCCCAGAGGAGTTGGAGTGAGATTGCTGAGCCTGTGTTCCTCACCCTCTGATGTCATCATGCTGCAGTCTGAGAAGGGAAGAGATCGTGGTGATGGTTGGTGATTCCTGCTTTCCTGATAGACCTGCTACACAAATTTCCAGACCTTAGTGAGTCCTCTTTACTTTAGAGCCGGCCCAAAAATGCTGACTGAGTGTCTGGTTGTGTATCTACACCATATCTTGGGACACAGAAGTTAACTTTGCCAGTATGGTGTTCAACCTGCTGTTGAAATAAAGGACCTGAGAACTGAGACCTCAGAAATTTCTCTACTGGGTGGAAGAGACTTGTTAAAGCAATGAAACACTATTATGGAGGCAATGAGTGACTGAAGCCCCTCTTCAGAGAGTGAGGAAAAATGGCATAAAAGTTTTTGCTGTTACTCGGAGACTGGGACAGTTTGAACTTATCTTTGAAAGTTGGAAGCAGCAATGCATTTGGACTGTAAGAGAGGGAAAAGACTCATAAATCACCCATCACAGAAATCCTTTCTTGTGTTTTGATTAGAAAGGATTTAAGAGAATTGAGATTTGACAAATCGTGTGTTTATTATTTTCATACTAGGATTCTGGTATTGACCTGATAATGTTTGCAACACTTTGATTTACTATAAAGATATTATTGGTTAGAAAAATTTGACATGATGCTGTTCTTAGACTTAGTACATTTAATATGACTAGTTTGGATTTTGATGCAGCTAAAAATTATTAAGGACATCCTAGGCAAATTTTAAAAAGGCCATCCCATCTTGGTTATCCTCCACTCCTTTATTAGTAGATATTATAGCCATAGGAGCATGTGTGTCACAAAACATTATCTTCTTGCTTGTGATTAGCTAGTTGATTGTGAACTCTCTCGATGAAAATTTGTCTCAGAGGTATACAGTGTGTAGCTGCACACCCTCCCTTAACTCCCCCCCCCCTTTTTTTTAACAGAGAGTGGTAGTCAATGACAGGTAAGATCTGTTTCCCTACAGGCATTCTAAGACAGGACATGCATCGCAGAATGTATGTTCTGATGGCAGGTAAGTCTGGAATGTGAAAGAAGATGGCTTAAGACAGGCATATCAATATATAGCAGTTCCTTTTCCAGCGCCACATCTGCCTGCACACCATGTCCCACCATGATGATAATGGACTAAACCTCTGAAACTATAAGCAAGTCCCAATTAAATGCTTCTCTTTTTAAGAGTTGCTATGGTCATGGTGTCTCTTCACAGTGATCGAAACCCTAAGACAACTCCCAAAACAAACAAAACAACTTCTTTGAATGAACAAAACAAACCCCAAGCCATTTTTAAGACTTGGAAGGCCCATCAAATCCATTTATCTCCTTTTTTAATTGAAGGGGACAGTAGCCAGGACTAGAACTAGGAGCCTTGATCTTTGATGGGTGTGACTTCTGAGACCTGCCTAAACAGAGAGAGACTCCTCTGTCAGCAGCCGTGACTCCTACAGCCTGTGGAGGAACAGCTTTGTGGGCTCCAGGTCAGCCAGGCAGGCTAGCACACAGATCTGAAGTAGAAAACCATGATGAAGCAGTGCACTAGAGCAAAAAGCAAAGCCTACAGATGGACCAGACTCGAGCCTAATGGAGAAATCCCATACCTCCCTCTTCTAAGATGCCTGTACCTCTCATTATGATGCTAGTAGAAAGAAAACCAGAGTCCACCATACCCACATCTTTTACAAGGGCCCTCTTGAGTTCTCTGTGCATGCCGGTGTCAAAGTTAAAGGTCTTTATTGAGAGCTTTCATTAAGAAAACTGACAGAGAGTTCCTCCAGCCATTTCTTCACTCCAGGTACTCCCATAGGCCCTGGAGTGTTCCCAGAGGCCCCTAGGAATCCAGGTCCCCATCCTCACCCCCCCAGTACAGCACTTGCAGGAGTTTAACGGGCCTGTACTTCAGGGTTTGAAGAGGCCTCTTTTCCTGCTGCTGTTGCTAGGGCTGCTGCTGCCTCCAAGGCTGCTGTCCGGAAGAGGACAGTTTAAACAGGTCTTATCACTGTGTATTCAATCAAGGTTTATGAGGGCTGATAACGATGTCACCAAAGCTCTATGTGTTCACTGAAACTCTATTCCCTGATGGGATAGAATGCAAAGGTGTCTGTTTTCATTTTGTTTTAAACAGAAAATTTTGGAATAAACACATTTTGTTAACTACGGCACATGCAGACAAGCCATCAGTGTGACCAGTCTGTTTATGGTGCAGCATAGTCTAGGTTGGCCTACAGCTCTGATGATAGCATTTTAGGCCTTTGGCCTCGTGAGCATCACAGCCCTATCTTCAACATCATGAGTGATCACAATCACTTGTTTAATAATTCAGCACCAACCCTGCCCTTGGCATAGGTGCAGCAATATGCCATTGTGTGCTTTTAATTTTGTGTCCTTTTATGTAATTGAATCATTAGAACAAAAACACATTTGCTTTCATCTTTAATTTTAATAAAAGTCTTGTATCTAAGCATGTTTGATATATTCCCTCTTCTATTAGAAAAAAAAATGTTTCCTTTATGAAACTGTCTTTGTATATATACAATTAGAACTGCAACAAAGCTAACAGGCCCTGAGCGGAGGACCTTTGTATCCTGTGAGCAGCCATGTGTTTGCTTTCTCTTGAGGCCTGTCCTGGCCTGCATCTTCCACGTGGTAAAGTGTCTCAGTGGCTATTTAACATAGTTTGTTGTTAGGCCAAGGCACAGTTGCAGAAAACAGGACAAGAAGCCTTGTAGTCTTACAAGATTTTCTCCCAGTTTTCAGTTCAAAAGGCTCAATGGCTTGACAGCTTCTTTTCTACTTCGGGATTTGCTGTAATGAGATCATCAATTGTGTTTTTTGTTGGTATAGCTATCTTCCTTGGGTTGGAGTTTTCCTTCTAATATTTTGTGTAGAGCTGGGTTTGTGGCTAGATATTGGTGAAATCTAGATTTGTCATGGAATATCTTGTTTTGTCCTTCTATGGTGATTGACAGTTTTGCTGGGTATAGTAGTCTGGGCTAGCATCCATGGTCTCTTAATGTCTGCATAATGCTTGACCATGACCTTCTGGCTTTCATTGTATCCAGTGAGAAGTCAGGTGTAATTCTGATAGGTCTACCTTTATATGTTACTTGTCCTTTTTCCTTTGCAGTTCTTAATATTCTTTCTTTCCTCTGTCTGTTTAGTGTTTTGATTATTAAGTGGTGAGAGGACTCTTTTTGGATCCAGTCTATTTGGTGTTCTGTAAGCTTCTTGTATCTTCATAGGCATATCTTTCTTTAGGTAGGGAAAGTTTTCTTCTATGATTTTGTTAAATAGATTTTCTGTTCCCATGAATTGAACTTCTTCTCCTTCTTCTATACCTATTATTCTAAGATTTGACCTTTTCATAGTATGTTTCCTGGATATTTTGGGTTAAGCTTTTGTTAGATGTAATGTTTTCTTTAACTGATGAGTCTATTTCCTCTTGTATCTTCAGTGTTTGAGATTCTCTCTTCCACTTCTTGTATTCTGCTGTTCATGCTTGCATTTGTGGTTCCTGATCTTTTTCTCATGATTTCTGTTTCTATATCAGCTTGTGTTTTCTTTATTGTTTCTATTTCAGTTTTCAAGTCCTGGATAGTTTCTTTTATATGTTTGATTTCTTTTTCTTGATTTTCTTTAAGTGATTTGCTGATATCTTCCAATTGTTTGTTTTTTTTTCCTCCATTTCTTTAAGGTAATTTCTCATTTTATCTTTAAGAATTTCAAACATTCTCTTGAGGTTATTTTTTAGATCATTTTCTTCTGGTTCATCCATATTTGGTTGTTCAAGTTTTGCTCTTGTAGGGTCTTTAGGTTTTACTGGTATTGTGTTGCTCTTTGTGGTGTAGCACGTGATCTTATCTTTTCTAATCATCTTTTCCTCTAATAGGTGTGGTTGGGGCTGTCTGAGATTCTGTTGAATAATCTTCTAGGTGCCAGTGAGTCCAAAGCTCAGATGGTTGTTCCTCATGGTACAGTCGGTGCCACAGTTCTAGTTATCCTGTTGGTCACTCCTGTTCCTGGAGGTAGCTCAGTGCTCCTGTGCTTTGCTCTGCTCCCTTGGAATTTGCTGTCTCAGACCTACTTTGGCCTAGGCTGCTGACTTTGATCTGTTTCTGTAAATCCTGATCTGTATCTCCTCCTGCAGAAGTCCCTGGCTTGGAGTTGGACCTGTTCTTCTGGAGATCGCTGACTCTGGATCTGGTGGCTGGCTCAGTCCTGATCCGCCAGTGTTCTGGGACTTGGTTGACTCCAAGGACTTGATTTGCTCCTGGCTTCTGCTTCCAGTGGAGCTTATTTCCTCAGGCTCTCTCTGTCCTAGGTGTCTTGTTCAGTTCCACTCCTGTGGAATTTGTTGCCCAAGGTGGAGTTCCTTGATTCAGGGCAACTTGGGCCTAGGTTACCGGTTTTGACCTGTATCTGTAAATCTTGGTCTGGATTCCCTCCTGCAGAAGTCCCTGGGTTGGAGATGGACCTGGAAAAGTTTCTGGTTCCGGTCTACTGCCTTGGAGGTCCCAGGCTCAGGTGTGCCTGAACCCACAGAGGACCTGCTTAATTCCTCAGAGGTCCCAGACTCATGCTTGGACCCACAGGGGTTCCAGGTTCCTGCCTATTCCCTTTGATGTCCCAGACCAATGCCCAAACCCACAGAGGTCCTGGCTCTGGCCTACTCTCTCTAAGGTCCCAGACTCACGCCTGGTCCTGCCGAGATCTCTGGTTCCTGCTTATTCCCTCGGAGGACCCAGGTTCACTCATGCCCAGGTTGACAAAGGTCCTGGCTCCGGCCTAGTTCTTGGGAGGTCCTAGACTCTAACCCAGATCCACCAGGGTGTTTGCCTAGGTCTACTCCCTTGAAGGTCCTGGATTCACATCTGGACCCTCAGCAGTCTCTGGCTCTGGCTCACTCACTCAGCAGTTACTCCCCTGTACATGTTCCAATAGAGATCGCTGACTCTGGATCTGGTCACTGGCTCAGGTGGTGCTTGTTTGAGTGTGGATGAGGGTGCAAAGAGGTTTGTATGCAGCTAGAAAACAACTTTTGAAAGCTGGTTCTCCTTTCCATGATTCATGTGTGGAAGTCAGAAAATAACTTCCAGTGTTCCGTTCTTTTCTTCCAACCTCTGGGTCCCAGGGATTCAGACTTAGTAGCAAGTGCCTTTACTGGCTGAGCCATCTTGCCATTCCTAAACAAAATTATTTTAAAATGTTATTTATTCTTCCAATGTTGTGTTATATACTTTCATATATTTTAAAATAACTATAACTATTTTTATTTTTAGTTTCTGAATTCATTATTTCATAATTGGAGACAGAATTTGTTGAGTTTATTTATTATCTGAGAAAATGATCTTTGTAAATGTCTCACACATTCTTTAAAAGACTGTGTTCTTATGTTTGGTGAACATAGAGTTCTGTGTAGTGACATTTCATTTGTATTTCAATAAATAAAGCTTGCCTGAGGATCAGAAAAGTAAAACAGTCACAATGGCCAGCCTTACATACCAGGCAGCAATGACACACACCGTTAATCCCAGTAGCCACACTAGCTTGCCATAAAAACCAGGTGGTAATAGTGCACACCCTTAATCCCAGAACTAGAGAAGATTATAAAACATGAGGGGACAGCTCTCATTCTCAGTCTTATTCTGAGATTCCTGGAGGCAGGGTCGCAATTTCAGACTGAGGTAGAGGTCAGAGTCAATGGCTGGCTGTTTTGCTTTTCTGACCTTCAGGTTGAACTCAATATCTGTTCCTGGGTTTTTATTAATCATGCCACATTTGGCACCAAACTTTTTGGGTACAAATTCACAGAAAAAGCCATTTGCCTGAGGCTTTTTAGCCACCAGCACAGTCCAGAGCTGGACCCAAACCTAGCCACCTGGGTTCGGGAGAAAAATTAGCGCTCCTGACTCCCATCTGCCCTGTTTTGTTTTGTTTTTTTAGATACTGTATGTTATTGCATTGTCTTTGAATTGTTTGAATGCTGAGGAAGGAGCAGCAGCTGCTAAAAGACATTTGGTTTTAAATGCTGCTGGATTGATCCAACCTACATATTTTGAAAATGCCTTAACTTCAAAATTTAAGTCAAAAAATATGGAGAAGAAGTTTTGCTTTTATTTTCACAGAAAATGAGAAGCTGTGGATTCATTCTGGGCTAAGATAAATCAGTTTAGATCAAGGAAGGCCTCCTGAAAAATCTTTGATGGGAGTGGATGGCCCAGATGATCCAATGTCTTAGTGCCTCTGTTGCAGTTTCTTCTGAGTTTTTATTAATTGTTGTCAAGAACCAGCCTTGACAAAACTACCTCTTACCAGGGTAGGAACATGGGAATTTTAGAAATATAAGTAAAGAATATGAAGACACATAAAAATAATAAGACAGGAAACATAGAATATTACTGGGAGGGTATTCCAGTGATTACTGAAATCCTGAAAAGTCACCTGCATTTATTTTTCCACAGTTTTTATACCCAGAGTAAATGGGAGTGACAGGGAGCAGAAGGTAACAAAAGGCTTTATTAACCTGATACAAAGGATAACTCACACAGTCAATTGCTTTATCACTCTGAGACATCAAATCGTTAGATTCTGTAGTCTAGGCAGCAAAGGTGCTCTACAGATCACATATACTGAAGACCGCCCTTCCCCAGGTGACCTCATAGTTATGAAAGAAGGGAGCAGAAGCACATTTGCACATCCTGACCACCTGTCAGGATGGCATGGAGCTGTCTTAACTTCAAAAGAACCAAGCAATCACATCCTGAGTTGGGATGTGCAACTGTGCTTGTTAATCTCTGAACTCTGTGACTGTCAGACAAGGTGGAAATGGGCCTGCATTTTTTTGGCCGCTACAAGTTGTGTTTCAGTTCTGTGTGTATGTGTGTGTATATATATATATAGTTTGTTCGCTTTTGTTTTGTTCTTCGAGACAATGTTTCTCTGAAGCTTTGGAGCCTGTCCTGGAACTTGCTCTGTAGACCAGGCTGGCCTCGAACTCACAGAGATCCTCTTGTCTCAGCCTCCCAAGTGCTGGGATTAAAAGCGTGTGCTACCATAGCCCAGGTAGTTCTGTATATTTTCAACAGTTTAGATTGTTATCTGTATTGTTCCAATTTCATTTCTTATTTCTTTTGTGTTTCAACCATCACTTTCAGAAAAATAAACCTGTTAAAATATTCAGACTTAATTGTTAATTTGTCTATATTTTTTCAGTGTCTAGTCAGTGATTGCTGTTTGTCCTGACTTTGTATAGTTAGATGGATAGATTCCTGTTGTCTTCTTTTCACTCCCCACAACAGTATACTATTTTTGCCTCTTCTGCTAATTTTTTTCTCTTAAACTGGGACTGTTATTAGATAGTGATATGTTTTCTGCTCTTTAAACCTTTTTTTAAAAGATGTTTTTAATGTGGCTTCATTCCCTGTTCCCTACTGAGGGTTTCCTCATAGAATTCTGCTAGTTTTCTTTTTATTATTTTCTATTGTGTTTCTTATTTCAATTTTTATATGTTTGATACTTAACTTTTCTACTCTCCCCATTATTTTTAAGTTACAGTTTTGGTTTGGGCACAACCCCATCCCCCTGTGTGCAAGTTGATGTTCATTAAGAGTTCTTGGTCCATCTGTTTCAGGTTTGCTTTCAATGGTGTCAATTTTGAGTTTACTGTTTGCCTGCAAGGAACATTCTCACAGGGGGTCTGCTTACTTGTGCCTGTGAGCTCATTCCACATAGGACAGCAGCTGCTCTTTCTGGTACATATCTTAAGGCAGAATGAATGGCCTAAGTCCCACTGTGTGAGCATTAAGGGAGAGGAATGAGCTTCAGCATGAATCAGGCACCACAGAACTTCTGCTCGTGAAGAGGAATGGTCCTTACAAGGCAATTCTACTTTGGGGATTCCTTAAATACTTGGATTTAAGCAACACTGGGTGAGATCACTTCCTTAGAAACCTGGACTTTGGCCCTTGGAGCTAGAGAGAGAGAGGGGAAGTGGGGGAAGAAAAAATAAAGGAAAAGACGGGAGGAGGGAGGGACGGAGAGGAGGAGGGAGGGAGAGAGGGAAAGAGGGGACACTGTGAACCCAGGCATGCTTTAATCAGCAGGACTTTTGGATCTTCCTGCTTTACCTCTGAAGTGCCTGAATTCGCACCAGGCTTGCGTTGTCCTGACATCAGCAATCTGGTTCTTGGGCTCAGTCACTCTGGAGATGATATAATGTTTTATATTTATTTTGATTTCTTGGCAACAAATAAGGATAAGCTATATATACACACATGTAGGGTGTGTGTGTGTGTGTGTACATGTGTGCTTGAAAAACATACAAAATTTGCCACTAATATAGCCTTTGTGGATTACCAATTTTTAACATTTTCCCAATTTGTCATTATTTACTTATTTATCATAAGGATCAGCATCTGTTGTGGAATATTCCTTTACACTGTGCAAAGATGTGTCACTATGACTGGTTTAATAAAAAGCTAAACAGTCAATATCTAGGCAGGATTTTGGGGGCAGAATTCTGGGAAGAAGGGCAGAGTTGTTAGTCAGAGGGAGAAGCCAGCTAGATGCACAATGAGTAGGACATACAAAAGCCACATGGTAGAATGCAGATTAATAAAAATATGGATTAATTTAAGTTATAAGAACTAGTTTGCTGGGTATTTGGTTTGGTGGCACATGCCTTTTATCCCAGCACTTGGGAGGCAGAGGCAGGAGAATCTCTGTGAGTTTGAGGTTAGCCTGGTCTACAGAGTGAGTTCCAGGACAGGCTGCAAAGCTGCAGAGAAACCCTGTCTCAAGAAAACAAAACGAAGAACAGGAGAATTCTGGGAAGAGGAAAGCTTGGTCTGCAGTCCTGGCCCAGCCACAGAAGAAGCAAGATGTGACTGCCTCGCTGAATAAGGTCCTGAGCCACGTGGCTAACATAGACAAGAATTGTCTGAGTTTTCTCTCCTGCTCAGCTCCCACAATCATTAAGTCCCAAAGAAATCACACAGAGGTCTACATTAGTTATAAACTGATTGACACATTAGCTCAGGCTCCTTATTAACTCTTATAACTTATATTAACCCATTATTCTTGTCTATGCTATCCACGTGGCTCAGTACCTTATTTGGCAAGGCAGTCACATCTTGCTTCTTCTGGGTCACGACTGCAGACCAAGCTTTCCTCTTCCCAGAATTCTCCTGTTCTCGCCTGCCTCTACTTCTGGCCTGGTTGTCCCACCTATACTTCCTGCCTGGCTACTGGCCAATCAGCATTTTATTAAAATTCACTTGACAGGGTATAAACCATTGTTCTACAGCACTTCCCCCTTTAAAAAAAAACAAAAAAAAAACAAGAACTCTGAATCTAATATCCTTTGTTTAGCTTTTCTCCTGACCATTAGGCATAACAACTTGTAACCAATATTCTAAACAAAAGAAAATATCCACAGTCCATTTTTTTGGAATGTGGGCATAGTTCTCCAGGCTACTTCCTGCTGGTTGGGGGTGCTGATAATCTTATGGGGACCTAAAGAAAATTTTG
>PVIU01014114.1:0-53244 GCA_004026605.1 Ondatra zibethicus | reverse complement strand
AGTTAGGAAGTTAGGACCGTGAGGGGCTGGTCCACCTACTGAGACAGTGTGCCTGAACTAATAGGAGCACACCAATCCACCTGGACTGGGACTGAATGAGCATATGATCAAACCAGACTCTCTGAATGTGGCGGCGAAAGTTGGCAGATGGAGAACCCACAAACAATGACACCAGGACCTATCTCTTCTGCATGTATTATCTTTTTGAGAACCGAGTCTTTTTGAATTCACTCCTTCCTAGGCCAGGAGGGATGGGGGTGGGCCTTGGACTTCTAACAGGGCAGAGCACCATGCCCTCTTTCAAGGAAGAAGGGGGAGGGAGGAGGGGTGGGGGGGTAGTGGGAGGGGGCCGGGAGAAGGGGAAGAAAGGAAAAAAAAATTTTATTTCTTTAATTATGTTCTTGAATGGAAAAAATAAAACAAAACAATGTATGGAAAAATAAATAAATAAAAAAAATAAAATAAAAAAAAGAAAGTCTTGTACACTGATGTATACTATGTATCATTCTTTGAAATAAAAGTTCTGCTTTTACTATGGTAGTGCTGAATCTTTAGGGAATAGTGATCCCAGTCTGCAAACTGCTTGCATTCCTTTGCATCATAATTATTAGGTCTTGAAGTCTGTTTGGTCAGCCAGCTAATTGTGCCTGGGATGCTGGCCTTTATGTTGTGGTAGGGAACAGAGAGCTTTTTACTGAGAAACTACATTCCCCAGCCTCTGTGTGGTAGAACAGTGTTCTTGAACATGTCTCATTCTTTTTTCCTATTTTCATCTCTTTGCTCTGCCTCCACTTCTTGAGGTTTGGGATTGCAGGGGTGCTCTGTCACCTGGCTTATGTGGTTCTGGAAACTGAACTCTGGACTTTGTGTAAGCTAGGCAAACATTCCCCTGTGTTACATCCCCATTCCCGCAGTTGTATATTTGGTATTCCTTTCAAAGGGTTCTCTAATGTAGTTTATCTAAAACTTCTTTTTGTTTCATTAAACAGATGATGTTTGGCATTAACTTTTAGGACTTTTTCTTTATAAAATGTTCACCATACTATTATTAGAGGGAAATAATTTTAAAAACCATCTTTATTTATTTTGTGGTGCTGGGAATTGAACTTATGGCCTTTTTAATGCTAGACAAGTGTTCTGTCTCTGAGCTATACCCCCCCCCCCGCCATGCCTTTTGAGACAGGATAATGTTATGCAGTTTAGGTTGACCTTGTACTGACTGATCTTGAGTTCTTCTTTTCTGTGCTTCCCAAATGCTGGAATTGTATGCCTGTGCCACTGTGTCTGACAAAAAGTAGTCTTACTGAGCTGTCATTCCCATACCATGACATCAATTTTAGGAGAGCATTTTGCTTCTGTGAAAAGATAATAGACTTAAGATCTTACACTTCACATATTACTGATCATTTATTTGTACGTCTAAAACAGGCATTTATTCTTGCTTTGTTGTTAGATAAATATAATTCGTTGCTATTGCTATCTTTATTGTGTTATAATTTTAAATATTTTGAAATAAGATTCCTAAGAGGCCAGGACTACAGATGCAGCCTTCTTTGATATTTTGTATGGGCAGAGTATTTTGAAATTAATCCAACAGTTGTACTGTACATGTCAGTGTTATTTGCACTGCTGTGGATAAATCCTAGGGACTCACTTAAGTGGTAGTCAAGCAGGTGCCCATAGGGGCCTGAAGGGGACATTGGATCCCTTAGAGATGGAATTACAGGCATTTGTGAGCTGCCTAATGTGGGTCCTGGGTTCTGATCGCTGGCCCTGATAGAGGAGTAAGTGCTCTTCACTGCTGAGCCATCTTGTCAGCCCCTACATTTTTGGTAACCTGTGTATTTTCTTGTGGTTTAAGCTCTTGGGATTGAAATTGTGGTCCATAGACTGTCATCCTTTGTGAGCTTGTTAGAATTTCATGCCCTCCTTTCTTCTATCTAAATCAGAGTCTCTGGCTGATTCCATGTTCATGAAAGCTTAGGAGGCATTGTTTAAGCCCCCTCAGCTTGGGGTTTTGTTTACTGGCAGCTGGAAACATCCTGTTCTAGTTTCATTTCTGTTGCTGTCATAAAATACTCTGACCGAAAGCAACACAAGGGAGTAGAGGGTTACTTGGCTTGTATTCTAGGCTATAATCTATCACTGGAGGAAAGCCAAGGCAGGGAGCTCAAGCAGTTAGTCACATCATATCCACAGTCAAGAGCAGAGACAATAACCATATCCTTGCTGCCTGCTGCCTTGCCTGTGCTCAGCTAGCTCTCTTAACTCTTATACAGTTCAAGCCCAGCCTATGAAATGGTGTTGTCCACATCCAGGCTGGGTCCTCATACATCAGTCAACAAAGGCAATTCTACAGACATGCCACTGGCCAACCCAACTTAGACAGTTCTTCAGTTAAGTCTCTCAAATGATCTTAGGTTGTAGAAAGCTGACAGTTAAAAACTAACTGGGTAGAGTGGCACAATCCTCTCATTCTAGCATTTGGAGCAGGCATTTGTGAGTTCAAGGCTGACTTGGTCTACATAGCAAGTTCCAGGACAGCCAAGACCACATAGAGAGACTCTATCTTAAAAAAGAAAGAAAAAACCCTAGCCATCACACATCCTTTATAACATTCTAGACTTTCTTCCTCCGAGGAGGCACCACCTTCCCATCTACCATAGAGAAGCAGGGTAGGGCACTGTTTCCTTCTGTAATAGAAACATCGTTTATTGGATCATTGTACAAATATACTTTCATCTTACTTTGAATGACATATAGCTTTAAATTTTTTAATAGTTTTTTTTTGGTTGAAATATAAAACTGTAGCTCTTACAACTGTGGTCAAAAGGACTTTAATGCTGTTTTTGGCAAGGTAGGGTCTATGGGCTTAGCTCCTCTGGTTGCAAGTCAGCTCGGAGGATCACATTTTACCTCCCTAAGGGTTGCTTCTTTCTGTAGTCGCCCAGATCTGTTCCTTTTTCAGCTACAGGGTTCTGAACTGTACTCCTCTCTGGAATCATAAATCCTCAGGGACCAGCTCGTGGAAACTGCTGACCCGTGCATCTCAGTTGCGGTTTCATCCCCTGCTTGTTGGTGTCCATTAAGACTAAGAACAGGGACAAATTAAATCTACCTGCAATCTAGCAACTGGATTTCATTTTTCTTCTGCTCTTTACATAGAGGCCATATTTCAAAAAAGCAAACCATCTTTCAAATTTTTCTTACTTGTTTATCTGTCTAGAGATCTTGAGAGTATTAGGTAGGATACATGGACTTATTTAGTTCAGAGATTAGACTATTATTCTGTGTCTGTGTTATATTTTGCAGTAAGAATTCACTAAGGTCTTAGCTCTGAGGCAGTGATTTTAAAGGCTGTGTGACCGCGTTGATTGATTTTTATTCCTTATGTGCTGGTTTTCCTGTGTGTCAGACTCCATGGCAGAGGCTGTCAGACGGAGCTCTTCTGTCAATTTTAGATATGAAATTGAGGCTAAGAAGATGAAGTAACTCAGAATATCCTGGTCAGGGACCTAGAACCTAAACACCCCAGCTCATTCAACTCCTCAGGGGTCTGCAGGGCAAGTGAGCCTTCTGAAGTCTGATTATCCTTAGAAGCACCTTTGCTGTTGTTTGAGTTCTGTATTAATTTTTTTTTGCTTGAAACACTGCTTTTATTTAGGGAAAAAAAACCAATCTGGTTATTTAGACTTTGATGTCTGGAGAATATATAAAATATATTCTTTTCTTTTTACATTTTTATTTATTTATTTTTATTTTATGTGCACATTTGTCTGTGTGAGGATGTCGGATTATAGACAGTCGTGAGCTGCCATGTGGGGGCTGGGAATTGAACCCAGGTCCTTTGGAAGAACAGCCAGTTCTCTTAACCACCAATCCATCTCTCCAGCCCCTTGGAGCTTTTTTTTTTTTTAAAAAGAACCAAAATTGTTATTGCTAATAATAAAGTTTAAATTTAAATCTTGAAACAAAAGTAGTAATTTTTTACCATTCCCACTGCAAACATTTCTGATCAGGCTGATAATAATTGGCACATGTGAATATTAGGAAGATTCACATAGCATCTTTCACGTTTGGTGTGTGGATTGTAAAACATTGGTAAAGATCTCTTTGGAGTACAAGGCAGAACAGTAGATTTTAAAATTGTAGAGTAAAATAAAGTAATTTCTCTGCTGAGTTTGTAGGGCAAAGAATTTTCTACTTTGTAAAAATTAGCACTTGTTGAGGGTTGGTATATTTTCAAGTAAACATTTCTGTAGTTGTATGAAACAACCACTAAAATACTTCTTTTTCCGACTGTAGGTAAAGCCAGATTATCTTCAGAGGCACCAGTCAAAGCAAGCTAGTGCAACAGATTGCAGATGTAAGCACAGGAGCATAGTTAGTTGTTTTCTATTGTGATTTACAGACATTTCTTTTAAAAATGTGTTTTGTGGCTTGAAGAAATGATTCAGTGGTTAAGAGTGTTGACTGTTCTTCCGGAGGATCTGAGTTCACTTCCCAACCTACATCATGCAGCTTATAACTCCAGCTCCAGGGACCTGATACCTTCTGGTCTCCAAGGCACCTACATGCACATGTTCATACACAGACACAGATAAACATACAAACTCATAAAATTAAACGAAATGTATTAGATGTATTAATATGCAGTGAGGTTTAGTAGAGTCATTAAATAGTGAATTGTAAATAATAAAGGTCTCAGGCTGGGCAGAGCTCACCTGCCTATGGTTCCAGCACTTTGGGAGGTGGAGACAAGAAGACAGGAAAGTCAAGGACGTTTGCAGCTGTACAGGAAGTCTGAGATCAGGCTGGGATGTCCAGGGCTCTGTCTTTTAAAAAGTACATAGACAATTTTAATTTGTTTTATTTCAAATATGGTAAATATCAGTGTGTAGTCTATGTGTCAATATGTGCGTTGGTCCTGCTGTGTTTAGAAGGCCTTGTTTCCTTGGTGTTTTCCATACTGTCTGGCTCTTACACTCTTTCTGCCTCCTCTTCTCTAGGATTCTCTGAGTCCTAAGGGGAGGGATTTGATAGAACCATCCCATTTAAGACCAAGTGTTCCAAGGTCTCTCAGTCTTTATACATTGTTCCATTGTAGGTCTCTGTTTTTGTTCCCATCTGCTGCAGGAGGAAATTTACTGATGATGCCAAGCAAGACACCAATCTATGAGGATAGCAGAAAGTCATTAGCAGTCATTTTTTGTTTTTTTGTTTTTTTTTTGTTTTTTTAGCAGAATAGTAGTATTTGAATTTCCTCTATGTCCCTGGCCTATCTGATTTTAGATACTTAGTCACCCAAACAGTGTTGGACATGGGTTCTATCTCATGGAGTGTGCTTTAAATCCTATCAGATGGTTGGTTACTCCCACAAGCTTTGTGCCACTATTGTACCAGCATATCTTACAGGCGAGTCACCATTGTCAACAGAAGGGTTAGTAGCAGGGTTCGTGTTTACCTTTCTCTGGTAGTACGCAGAGTACCTTGTTTTGGTGATTCTCTTGTCTCAGGCTCCTGAGTGCTAGGACCACAGATATTTACCACAATGCCTGACTGATAGTGCTTGACTTACAGATAGTCTAACTTTGTCATCCCCCCCCCAGATCACCTTGTAGTCTCCCTTTCTTCAGCCCGTCTTACCCTCCCCCCATTTTGACTCTATCACACACCATTTCTTTCCTCTAATTCCATGGCATTCTTCTTATTTTTATTAAATACCAAATATTGACATAATGATAGTTTACTTGAGCTGGATATAATCTTATTTCTAGTGTATAATATTAATTTCATTCTGTGATATTTTTATCCTGACTTGCCTTTGACCAATGGCATGTAGGAGGGAAAGTTAGGATGGTGCTTACCAAGTTCATTGAGAGTAGGGACTTTGTTCAATAGCCATCTGACTCATCCTAACTGGCAGTTGTAAACAGAAGGATAGAAAAAACAAAACTGGGCACAGGTGAACCAGATCGGCAACAAATGAACAAAACTGGTTGAAACACCTATATTATTAGAAGCCACCAAAACAAACAAACACTGCCATCTGAAAGAATGGAAAATTCAAGTAACAAATTAAGCATCTACTCAAGCTATAATATTAACTGGAAAACTTATACTATTTCAGGGAAATCAAGTAGTAAGGAATTTACAGAAAATTCCAGTTAATAAATTTGGAGGACCTGTAGAAGATTTTCAGATTATCAGTTTTCAAATGCTAAAAAAGTAGTGATTTAAGGAAAAACCATTGACAGATGAGCATTGAATACAAGTTTGGTTATGATACATGTCCTAGTTCTTGCCTATTATGCATAAGGCCTCTTTACCTAAATAGGCATCTAAAATAGTACAGTGTACCCAAGTTTGAGTTTGTTCATAAGATGCAAGTCACCTTTTGACAGGTATGCTATTGATGTGTGTTTCTTTTTGGTGTGTAGTAAAAGACCCACAGTCTTAATTTGTCCTGCTGGCACTATTAGCTTGAATGGCTTTGTTTAGGATGTGCCTGTCCAGTTTCTACACTGCAAAGTTACTGCCTTCCTCTTTGGCATTGGTGATATTTTGTTAGGAGACACTCTAAGACTGTGTAATTGTTTGTAGCTCCTCAAATTTTGAATATATTTTAGTGTTCACTGATACTCTTCATCCAAATCACAGTTTGAGTGTCCCTAATATCACAGTCCAATATGTTTAAAAATTTACAACAATTTGGGCACAGTGTAAATTAGCTTTTTTTTTTTTTAATCACTGTGGCAAACTATTGAGAATATCTAAAGAGAGGATCAGTATCTTAGGGTTTCTATTGCTGTGAAGAGACCATGACTGTGGCAACTCTTATAAGGAAAACATTTAATTGGGATTTCTCACTTACAGTTTTAGAGGTTTAGTCCATTATCATCATGGTGGGGAGCATGGCAGCAGCGTGCAGGTACAACTACTGCTTGAGAAGTAGCTGAGAGTTCTTCATCATGCAGGCAACAGGAAGTGGTCTGAGTGTCACACCAAGGAACGCTTGAGCAGAGACCTCAAAGCCCACCCCCACAGTGACACACTTCCTCCAACAAGGCCACACCTACTTCAACAAGGCCATACCTTCCAATAGTGCCACTCCCTGTGAGATTATGGAGACCAATTGCATTCAAACTACCACAGTCAGTGTATTCTGGCTCAAAGTTTGAGGAATATCACTTCAGGTCAGCTCACTGTTTCTGGGCCTGTGTTCAGGTAGATAATGAAGGTGGGAAGCTTGGTAGGGGCAGAGATGTACACTTGTAGCCACCACAAAGCAGTTGAGGGAAGACTAGGACAAGACATAGCCTGTCAAACATGTCCCAGTGACCCACCTCTTCCATTTTGACCCTATCAGCTCCCAAATATGAATCCTATATCTTAGCATCATAATTTTTCTTTTGTGCTTTAATTTTTTTCTGATAGAAGAGAGTGTTTTGTACTCATCTTGTTGTCTGAGTTTCTGTCCTGCCTGGTGCCCATAGTCATTAAGAAATCACACAGAGGTCTACATTAGTTATAAACTGATAGACCTAGTAGCTCAGACTTCTTATTGACTCTTATAACTTATATTAGCCCATTATTCTTGTCTATGTTAGCCACACGACTTGGTATGTCATTCAGAGAGGCAGTCACCTTGCTTCTTCTGTGGCTGGGTCAGGACTGCCAACTAAGGCTTCCTTCTTCCCAGAATTCTCCTATTTTCATTGACCTGCCTCTACTTCCTGTCTGGTTGTCCTACCTATTCTTCCTGCCTGGCTACTGGCCAATCAGTGTTTTATTAAAATATAATTGACAGAATGCAGACCATTGTCCCACACCATCATCTTGTAATTTTCTGGTTCTAGCCCTAGACCCAGTCCTTGGCCCTTATGTTGACTACTTGGGCTGGAATTCTTACGGTGCAGTCACTTCTCAGTGATTGAATCTACCAAGCCTTCAACACATGTGTCTCTGTTAGGAAATATCACTTCCTATCCGAGCTGTGTCAAGCACTTATCACACCTCATGTCACACGGGGTGACATTAGAACTGAACACACTGGGAATATTTTATAAAATTATCCTCCAGCTATAAGGTATAAATGAAACAAGTAAATTTCATATTTAGAATTGGGTTCCATCCCCAGGATATATCATTACGTATTTGTAGAGATCCCCAAATTAAAAAAATAATGCTTAAATCTAAATACAATTTGGTTTCAAATAAGTGCAATAAATAAGTTCTTTTTAACTCTATTTTTAGAGCCACTCCTTGTTTCTTTTAGGAGACAGTAATGTTCAGGAGCCCAAATCTGTACTTGTACTCACTGATTCTAGATCCTGAGTGGAGACAGGAGGGAAACATATTGTATGTGTGTGTATATGTATTCTTTTGCAACTATATGTCTGTGTCTTTACCCATTTCTACTCCCTGTATAGTCCTGACTTGATGCTGACATGTCTGGTTCTGATCTAGCATCACAGGACTCGTTTGTCCTTGCCCCATGTCTGTAACTCCCTTCCCTGGGACCAAGAGACATAACTTGCACTACTCAAAGTGTATTTACTTATTTTTCAGTTTTAGACTATACAGAAAATAGTTTCAGAATTGCTAACTTATTCCTCTGAAGATTCTACTGTTTAGATTTAGCAATTTATTTGGATTTGAAAAACAAACAACTTTGACCTGAGGGAATGTATTTCAAAGTCTTTGCTTAAAAGCTGCCTGGGTGCCTGTCCCCAAAGCGACCATTATACATTGGCTGTGCAGTTCTATTAGCATCTCATGTCAGGATTGGCCTCTCGCTTTCTGTATTTATTTTACTATAACATAAAAGTCAGAATTGTGTGTCAGGCAGGGCACACTCAGGCACTCTTAGTTCCATCTGTTCCATTCACCTGCCTATCATGGCCTGCCTGTCCATCTTCTTACATTGTCTACCTGTCCACCCCTTTACATAAGTTTCTGGGTCATGTTTTCTATATTCTTGCTCAAGGCTGAATCCATGCAGACTTTCTTTTCTCTTATGTCTTATAAAGTCAGCACACTATAGATGCTCTTTTAGAAATTTTGTTGAGATATAGTTCATATATTGTAGCACCCACCTCTGCAAACACTACCCCATTTTCATTCTAGAATGCTGCCTCCCCTCAGACAGGACTTTCCTGGTACCCAGTCAGTCTCTACATACTTCCTATAAGAGGAGTCTTACAGTTTGTGGCCATTCTGTACTTTGATATACTTGCTTAGCTGCAAATACTTTCACCAGCTCATAGATATCTGCCCCACTAAATATATTCTTTTATAATCAATTAAAGGGGCCAGTTTAAACTCTGCTCATCAGATGTTATATAGAAATTTCCTGTCCTCAGTTTGCAATATATGCTAAATAGTTCACATTTAAAAGTATTTTATAATTGTCTTATCAAATCTGCTAAAATCTTATTAAAACATGTGAGTGCTCAATATAAACCATATCACTGAGAGAATAATAACATTTAATAGATGACTGAGGGGCCAACTAAGTATTTTCTTTTTTTTTAAATGATTTTTTTTAAAGATTTATTTATTTATTATGTATTCAGTGCAGGCCAGAAAAGGGCACCAGATCTCATTGAAGATGACTGTGAGCCACTATGTGGGTGCTGGGAATTGAACTCAGGACCTTTGGAAGAGCAGACAAAGCTCTTAACCACTGAGCCATCTCTCCAGCCCCCAACTAAGTATTTTCTAGTAAACATGCAGAACATGGGCTGACGAGGTGGTAAAGGTACTTCCTTCCAAAACCAACAGCCTGGATTCGATCCCTGGAACCTGCACAGTGGAAGGAGAGAACCAGCTTCTGAAAGTTGTTCTGTGACCCCTACCTGTGTGCTGTGGTGCACATGCCTGTACACACACACACACACACACACACACACGAATAAACGTAAGTAAATATAAAACATTTAAATATATACACCATTTAAATTATCTAAGTTCTTACTAAAAGCTTAGAGACAACTTTGCAGACCATAATTTCCTTAGTACCACCTTTTCTTTTTGTTCCTTTGTGGTTATATGTGTGATGTGGTGTTTGTGTGGTGATGTGTGTGTATGATCTATGTGTGGTATGTGTATGATGCATATGTAGTCTATAGTCTGTGATGTTTGGGGAGTATGTAGTGCATTGTGTAGTATGTGCTATGGTGTATGGTGAACACGGTGTGTATGTGGTAGTGGGTGAACGTGGTGTGTGTGGTATATGTGGTGCATTGTATAGTGTGTGCTATGGTGTATGGTGAACACGGTGTGTATGTGGTATATGTGAGGGTGTATGTGGTGCATTGTATAGTGTGTGCTATGGTGTGGGTGAATGTGGTGTGTGTGTGGTATATGTGAGGGTGTATGTGGTGCATTGTGTAGTGTGTGCTATGGTGTGTGGTGAACATGGTGTGTGTGTGGTATATGTAGGGTGTATATGTATGGTGTATTGTATAGTGTGTGTGTTGTGGTGTATGTAGTTTGTGTGTTGTTTGGGGAATATAAGGTATATGTAGTTTATATGTTGTTTGGGGAGTATAAGGTATGTGTGGTGTATGTAGTTTATATGTTGTTTGGGGAGTATAAGGTATGTGTGGTGTAGGTAGTTTATGTGTTGTTTGGGGAGTATAAGGTATGTGTGCTGTATGTAGTTTATATGTTTGGGGTATAAAGTATGTGTGCTGTATGTAGTTTATGTGTTGTTTGGGGGGTATAAGGTATGTGTGATATATGTAGTTTATATGTTGTTTGGGGGTATAAAGTATGTGTGGTGTATGTAGTTTATGTGTTGTTTGGGGAGTATAAGGTATATGTAGTTTATATGTTGTTTGGGGAGTATAAGGTATGTGTGGTGTATGTAGTTTATGTGTTGTTTGGGGGGTATAAAGTATGTGTGGTGTATGTAGTTTATATGTTGTTTGGGGAGTATAAGGTATGTGTGGTGTATGTAGTTTATGTGTTGTTTGGGGAGTATAAGGTATGTGTGCTGTATGTAGTTTATATGTTGTTTGGGGTATAAGGTATGTGTGGTGTATGTAGTTTATATGTTGTTTGGGGTATAAAGTATGTGTGCTGTATGTAGTTTATGTGTTGTTTGGGGGGTATAAGGTATGTGTGGTATATATAGTTTATATGTTGTTTGGGGGTATAAGGTATATGTGCTGTATGAGGTATGGATCTAAACTCAGGTCCTCAGGTGGGCAACCACTTTTGCCCAAGTCACGGCCACAGCCCCAGCCCCAGCCCCATCCCCTCTGTTAGATATAACATTTTTTTCATTAGGTTTCTCTATCCCCTTTTTTTCCATTTTTTTAATTTTTAAAAATTTTTTGAGGCAGGGTCTAATGGAACCCAAGATGGCCTCAAACTTGGTTTGTATTCAAGACTGGTCTTTTAACTCCTGATTCTCTTTCCTCTGTCTCCTAAGCTTTAATTCTTTTCTATCATTCAGATGTTAGCATTATAGCTTTATAGCATGCCCTGCAATGGTAACATTTAACAACATAAGCACACACATTTGAAGATTACTCAATTTTCTTGAGTATCAGCAAATAAAAAATAACATTTCACTTAAATCTTTGAGGGGAAAAAATAGTATGCTTTGTTTAAATAAGAATTCCCGCAGTAATATCAGATTTCCTAAGTTTTAACAGAATACATTTTCTTTCTCTAATTTAGATGCTTCTAAAGTTGGGATGATTCACACACAAACGCTCTGCCCCTGCGAGGTAGCCCTGACCTGTGACAGTCTGATCCCCTCTGTCCCCCAGAGGTAGCTGTGGCTGCTTTGGGCTCCCAATGGCTCTGGCATTCTCTGCTCTTGACAGTAGCGGCCTTCTCTCCACCCAGGGCGCCTTCACCGAGCCCTCGCTCATGCTTCCCTCACGAACACCTTCCTGGGCTTTTTGTGTAAGCTGCTAACAGTTCTGAACATTTTTCTTTGGATTTTAGATTTTCTTTCCTTTAGTTTTTGCTTGTGATGTATCTTTGTCAGTTTTATGTATGTGCATAGGGCTGCAGGTGCCCGGGGAGGCCAGAGCATTGGATCCTCTGTAGCTGGAGTTCCAGGCAGTTGTGAATTGTCAGACGTAGTTCCATACAGCAAGTTCAGGCCCTCTTCTGGAGCAAGACACACTCTTAACCCCTGAGCCATCTCTACAGTGCCAGGGAATTTTTAATCTTGGATGTTTTGTAAACAGTTTCTCTGTTTTTTGCTAGTTTTCCCCTATGCGTGTTTTTTTAACCTTTTCTTTAAAAAATTGTTTGTGTGTGTGTGTGTGATGTTGTAGAGATGGGGAGGAGGCATGCTGAGGCACACATGTGGAGGTCGGAGGTCAGCTTGTTGAGTCAACTTTTGCCTTCCCTGTTTGTCTGAGTACTGGGGATTGATCTTGTTAGGCTTACATCATTGGTGCAAAGGCCTTACCCACAGAAACATCTCACTGGCTCCAGGTTTCTTATTTATATGTAATCAAATGCATCTGTATTTTATTGTGCTGGGTTTGAGTCAAAAGAACACACTCGTATTTTCTGCATGTGTGCATATATAGTCGATCCTCATTGTTTACAGATTCAATATTGCGAATTTGCCTCCTCATAATCACCAAATTAGCATTCTTGGAACTTTCTGGTCATTTTCAGACACGTCTCCCACCCTCCGAGTGCCTCAAGGGTTGAGTTGTCCAGAGACGTCCAGGGCCAATCGTTTTAGAGGAAGACTTCATTATGTCGGCAGATTGATAGGCCACTGACCACGGGAAACCACACTAACTTTCAGGCCCTTTACCTCTCTGGAGGTGGAGATGTGAGTCCTTTCCTGTAGTTAGCATACCTTAGTCCCCATCTTGACTCAGTCCTCTTATCAATCTAAGGATTCTTTCATCGCAGTGAAGAGTCCAAGGGTTTCTGGAGCTTTATCTTAGAAAAAGGGACAAACCCCAAATCTATATAGTATATTCTCCCACTTTTGTATGTCCGTATGATTTGTTGGAGACTAGCCTGTGTCATACATATAGCTACCATGTCAGTGGGGACTTGTTAACCCTGCTGGACTTGACATGCTCTACCCTTATTTTTGGGGATGCCACCCCTCCAATCACGCAGCTGTGATTGTTTTAAGAGGGGGTTAGATTTCCAAATGGGGTCTATTTCCCAGAAGAAGGGAGGTTGGGTATCAGTCAGGAGCAGCTGTTTACTGAAGTATCTGGGTGAGGCTTATTGGGTAGGCTTGAATTGAGTTAGTAAATGAGTAAATTGTGGTATTTCTGAGAAAGGAAAGGCCCTGAAGGATTTTCATTTCTCTTTTTTTTTTTTTTTTTTTTTTTTGGAAGGGATTCCTTTCTGCTTGTTTTCCATCTACTTTGGCACTAGCTGACAGTTTCAGGGCTGGTTACTCCAGCTTTATGGGCTTCTGTCACCATGGCTGGAGGGAAGTGATGTCAAGAAAGCGGTGAATGTGAAGGAAAAACTGCCCAGGGCCCTGCTTGCCCGCAGCCTCAGTCTAGCCTACCAGGACACATAAAAGGCCTTCCTCCTGACTGAAGGGCCAATGTGTCATTCTTACATAAGACATAAAACATGTATCAGATTGCATCTTTGTACCACAGGAGTTTGGTTCTTCTCGTTAGTATTGTCTAAAGTTACAACATGTAAAAACTCTTTATCCTACTTTTTAAGCCTGCCAATGCGGAAAAAAATATATTAAGGAACATTTCCTTTTGGAGCCTGGAGCGTTTTTCCTCTCTAGCTCTTATTTAAAGAGAATATGTAATTTAGATGTTTGAATAAGAATAGGGGAAGTGGCCAAAATCTTTTCAATAGACTAGCTTAAAATACGCGACTGTTTCCATCAGTGAGAACACAGACAGAGCAGAGTAACCTTGGCTTCCCCCACCACTCTCTGGTAGAGCTTGTTCCTCTCAGGATGAGTTACATCTCCTGGGTATCCTTTTTCTCTCCGCCCTCTCTCCAGGCTCTCTCCTGCGTCAGAAAGGATGCAGAACTGTATGTCAGAGTCACAGGAGTATTAGACTCCCGCATCTTTTTTTAAATTTAATGTTTCTCCACCTGGGAGCATTGAAAGCGACCTCACTCTGTCCTCAGTGGCTCCAGTCCTCTTGTCAGGCAAGCACTGTGCTTGGCAGCACTGTTTGGGCTTTGTGCGTCGGGTTGTTCTAGCAGTTGGCTGCCTGTGCTTTGGGAAGGTCCTTTGGACAGTGAGCTGTGTGTGTTGCAGAGCTTTCTGCAGCGCTGCAGCAGCCATCTTGGCACTAAGCTGCTTCTCCTTATAGACCATCTTCACCTCTCAAGCTGTCCCACTGCCTTGCAGTGCCCATTTGGTTAATAGTGCCAGCCCCACCCGGTGAGATTCCCCAGCTTCCTCACAATCTGTTGAATGCCCCACTGGGTTTAATACTTCACAGCAGACTTTGAGAGAGGTATCGGGCCCTCAGCTTTAGTGTTTACTGCTTCTTGTCTCTCCTGTGGGCCCTAGTTACTGATGCTGAGGCAGTAGGACAGCTGCAGCCTCACCTCTTCTTGGACTGTGATCAAGTGTAGGGGACATTATTGCAGGTAGAGGAAAGCATGCTTAGATTTCTGTTTCATGGGGTGTAAAGTTTCTATGAAGTAAAAGCTCTCTATATCTTTGTAGGTACTTTTTAATCAGAAAAAAGTTACTACTGGTAAGAAACAAAATCAATGTATATCTAAGTGCAAATATTTATCATTAGTAACTCATAGCTTGGTTATTATGGATGTTAAAGGACACGATGAGAGTATCTGATGCTGCCAGAAAACCAAGACCAGACAAGCTAACAGGAATTCAATCCTGCTGTGGCTCATTTCAGGTTCCTCCACCTTAGGGATAGAGGGGCTAGACCACTAGGGGGCGCTTTTTAACTAGAAAATGTGATGCCTTCTCCCTGCCACTAGAGACATTGTGACCTTCTCAGTAGGCAAGCAGTTGCCAATGACAGTAGCTGGTGGCAGTTCCTGAAACCTAAGAAAGGTTTCAAATAAGAGAGAAAGGGGGAATTGAAGGTAAAGGAGAGAAAAGAAGTATGAGGGCAAAGAAGAGAAAATAGCCAGCAGTTGTGAAGGAGGTGATGAAATGTCGTAGCACCCTCAGGAGTGTGGCCTCCCCACCCCTGGTTGCTTTCAGTTAGTTCGACTCTTTGTTTATCTATTCACTGATGCTTAAGTAATAAGAGCCAGGATTTCTGACTGAAATGCAAGGTGGTCAGGATGCTCTTCCCAGCTTCTCAGACTTCACAGGTCTTTTTTTTTAAAAAGCCGAACTTAACATGTTGATATCCTTCCTTATAGATTATGTTAAATAACTCCTTTGGTTTGTGTTGTTGATATTCCCCATTCCATTCTCTTACCAGAAAAAGATATATAGTATTATATATGGTATTAGAAAGCAATCTTGTTGGCACGCGTGGGGTATTGGCTCTTGCAGGGCAGGTGTCATTCCAGATTCAGGAGCATATAGTCAGATACCCAGCTCTTAGCTCTTAAGGAGGTCGTGCATGCATGTGTGTCTGAAAAGCATTTTGTGTTTTTCCATAATAGTGAGTTACTTTACAGTAATGCCCACTAGTAACTTGAATTACTTATATAACCATCTTTATACGGCTGTGCATGCTCAATACATTGTGGTTGAGTTAATAAGCGAATCTGAAGTTATAGCATACCTGGCATAAGATGGCTTTCATAGGATCCATTTTGAAAGGCTTAGTTTTGAGACATGCCAGAAAAATGTGCCCTTAGCATCCCACATAACTGCTCATGTCTAGGCAGTTGCCACGAAGTGCAAGATATGGTTCATTTTTAGAGCTACCCAGAAGAATGGGGCAGGGCTTGTCCTGCAATTGCATCTCGTTTTCGTTTCAATATGGATTCTGTTGCTTCCTCATGGATACAGTCTAGGTGTGGTTTCCTTGTTTCTGAAATAATAGGGGCTGGTAACACTGACTAGAGCTTCTAAAGTCCTCAGTACAAAGACAAGAGAAGCAAAAGATGGCGGAGAGGATTTCCTTGTAGCTGAACTTCACTATACCAGAAACCAGTGGATGAGGATATGTTCATCCTCACCCTCAGGAGGCTGAGGCGGGAAGACTGCTTGCCGCAAGTGCAAGACCAGCTTGGGCTACGAGAGAAACCCTGTCTAAACCAAACCAAACCAAACTACACCACAGCCCCCCAAACACCTATTCGTTGAATGCTAGTGTTTTTATATTCAAGAATATATATTAGGAAATAAACACCATTTCAGACCTTTAATGCATGCTACTTTCTAAAGAACAAATTTCGGAATCTTTATAGAACAGAAATAGCTAGTGATGATTCTTCTAGTTTCTTTCGAATCCTAGGCTAGCCTTGAACTTACCGTACTGGTCCTCCCAATTCTCCCTCCTAAGTGCTGTGATTACAGTTCTGTACCATCATGCCCAGTTTGTGTGGTCCTGGGAATTGGAACCAGGGCCTCAATCATGTTTAGCAAAAACTAAGTCCCAGCCCCTAATGTAGTTTATTATGATATAATTCACATGCTGTATTGCTTCTGTGAAGTGTGTTGTTCCATGTTCAGGATAATCACAGCTCGTGCAATTGTCACTACTCTCTATTCCCAGAGTTTTCATCACCACCAGAAGAAGCCCTAGACCCAACAGCAATTACTTTCTGTTTTTACCTACCCACTTAGCCTTTGCAAACAAGTTTTTGTCTCTATAGATTTGTCTATTCTGAAAATTTCACACACACACAAAAAATGGAATCAGACAGCATGTCTTTTGTGACTGGTTTCTTTCATTAAACATAATGTTGATTTAAAATTTGTATTAGCTGGGTGGTGTTGGCGCACGCCTTTAATCCCAGCAGTTGGGAGGCAGAGGCAGGTGGATCTTTGTTAGACCAGCCTGGTCTACAAGAGCTAGTTCCAGGACAGGCTCCAAAGCTACAGAGAAACCTTGTCTCGGAAAACCAAAAAAAAAAATTGTCTGTATTGTAGCATGCTATCAATACTTTATTCTTTTTCATTACAAAATAATATGCCATTGTATGAACAGACTTTGTTTTTCTTATCTTCTCATCAGCTGACTGGCATTTGTTTTTTTGGGGTATTCTGACTAATACAGTTGTAAGCATCCATGTTCAAGTTTTTGCATGGACACATGTTTTCATGTCCAGGAGTAGAGTTACTGGATTCAACATTTGAGGATCTGCCAAACCATTTTCCAAAGTCGCTTTACCATTTACAGCACTGCCAGGACTAAATCAGTGTCCCGTTTCTGCACATCTTCATTAGCACTTACTACTGCCTAAAAAAATTGCAGCCATCTCTCATTAGTGGGTATGAGGTAGTCATCTCACTGTGATTTCTATTTGCATTTCCTAGTACCTGGTTACACTGGCAGTCACTTGTGTGATTACTGCCCTTTTGTATATCTTTTATTTTTTGAGAATATGTTTTAAAATTTTATTTATAATTGAGTTATCTTTATTATTGAGTAAGAGCACATTATATATTAGATATAAATCCCTTATGAAATAATTGTCTTTCCCCTATTTGTCTTTTTGCTTTTTATTGTCAGAAGTGTTTTTACATTATTTATTTATTTTGAGAGAGAGGGTGTGTGTGTGTGTGTGTGTGTGTGTGTGTGTGCACTCATGCAAATGTGTGCATGTACCCACCCATACCATTTATACATGGAGTTCAAAGCACCACTTTTCATAGTGAATTCTCTCCTTCTATTATATGGGTAGCAGGGTTTGATCTCACTAGAACTACTTTAATTTTCTAAAAAAGTTATTCTTTGACAGTTTTACACATTTATAATGCAATTTGATCATATTCACCCCAGTCTCCTCTTATCTTACCCACTCTCACTGAACCTGTCTTCTTACTTTCTTGATAGTATTATTTGAAGTAGAAATATCTTATATTCATATGGATATAGTTTATGTTTGCTGACATAAGTTTTGTATTATTAGATTGTCACAGAGAGATAACAGTTGTCTTTATTGAGACAATGTGCCCTTGTGTAGGATAAAGAGACATTAGGGCTGGAGGGATGGCTCAGTGGTTAATAGCACTAACTGCTCTTCCAGAGGTCTTGAGTTCAATTCCCAGTACTCACACGATGGCTCACACCCATCTGTAATGAGATCTGGCTCCCTCTGCTGGAGTGCAGGCACACATGCAGACAGAACACTGTATACATAATAAACAAATAAATCTTAAAAAAAAATTATAAGGAGACAAATGAATGGAAACTACTAGGTGAAACATAGCGGCCTCTAGCACACAGCACACCTTTACCCTAAACATAGCGGCCTCTAGCACACAGCACACCTTTACCCTAAACATAGCGGCCTCTAGCACACAGCACACCTTTACCCTAAACATAGCGGCCTCTAGCACACAGCACACCTTTATCCTAAACATAGTGGCCTCTAGCACACAGCACACCTTTATCCTAAACGCTAGGGCTCAGGGCAGTAAAAGAGAATGGCTGTTTTCTCCTTCTGTGGCACAGCAGGAGATACTGTTAGAGATGTCTCTAAAAAGTGAAACCATTATGAAGGACACGTTGGTTCAAGCAGGAATGATGAGTCAGCATCCTCAGAGGTTTCCCTCACGAGTGGTGGTGACCGTAGTGGCTGCTGGCATTCTTTTCCTTTTGGTACAGAAGAGTAACGGACTGTGACTTAGATTCAGATTTCAAAGGTGGGAAAAGATGGACTATGTCTTTGGCATGGTATGAGTGGAGATGTTTCCCCATTGCTGATTGAGAGCTGCACGGCCTTGGGGAGTGTGGGTTGCTGAGATGGCTGTGATCACTTGTCTACCCGCTGGCCATTCTCTTCCAGTACTGCAGGTGGTGATTTTTGTCCCCTTACCACACCTTCAGCCTGAAATGAAACACAGTGGCAATATGAATAAGGATCATGGCCCACTAGTTAGACGTTCGATGGGTGGTGGCTTTCTCTCTTTTGCCTTAGCAGTTTGGATGTTAACAGACCTTAGACAAAGTTGTAACAGACCTTAGACAAAGTTGTTCTCTCTCCTCAAGGTTTCCCCTTGAACTGCCCATTAGATGGTCAGTGTGGGTGTGGACTCTGGCTTTCAGTAGATGTGTGAGAAGATACGGGTTTTGTGAAGTAGCCTGTTGAGGGCTGCAGTTCTTAACAATACACATATTTTCAATCCTTCAGTAGGTGTGGGGGTGCGCCTGTAATCTCAGCTACTCTAGAGGCTGAGGCAGGAGGACTGTGAATTCAAGACTGGCCTGGGCTACATTACAAGACCCTGCCTCAAAATAAGATAAAAGAGAGGGAGGGAAAAAGGGAGGGAGAAAGAAGTAAGGGAGGAAGGGAGGTGGAGATCCCTTTGACTGGAGTCTCGTGACCTGCTTAAATCTTCAGCCGCTTTCTCTCTGACTTGATTCCAGACCCAGAATGTACCTTAGATGGAGCTTGTAGTCTTGTGCTTTGAGCACAATGAAAGGTGAGTCGGATAGGGTTCCACACTGGTGATGATTTTTGGGAGGGGCTCATACAGCCTTATTTAGAGTCTGGAATGGCATTAACTGTCACTTTTGCTCCTTTGAGAAATGTTGAGAACGTTTCATAAGGCTAACATAATTGAGGGTGTAGGCTTCCTTTAGAACACAGCCCCCAGGAGACGGTGCAGTGCAGAACGTAAAGATGATGCGAAGCTCCGCTGCCACGTGGCAGGGCCGTCTCCTTCAGTTTGTTCTGTAGATGATGCTATTCTCCAGGAGGAGACTTTTTATTTATTTACTTACTTCTGGGTCACATGTCCTGTTGGCACCTGTTTTTAGGAATAGTTCCGATCCTATTAAACAAACTTTCACGTGTGATCGTGTGCTTGCCCAGATTAAAGGTCAACTGTGTGTCACTAAGGAAATGTCTGCTTTTTATCTAGTGTGTGATGAGGTGATGAGATGACCATTGCGTTGATTACAGTCTAGGAAGAGAATTGGTAAACAAGGGTCTGGGGTAGGAAGGGGTGTAGATAAGGAAAACAGTTATCAAAGGATCAGTATTTGTTGTTGATCAACTCCTCCGACTATGAAACATGTAAGGCTTTTGGGCTGAGAAAACTGACTTAGCTGATTAACACTGACTTAATACTCAGCCAATTACTGTGCAGTCAGAGCACAGTTAGCCATGATTCCTTGTCCCTAGGGACGTAGACTTGCCGAGAGACAATATAGTCCTTGAAAACCATGCTGAGCTCAAGGCTTTGCTTATGCTCTCTCTTTCCAGTCCAATCCCCTTTGCAGTGTGAAATGCACATGAAGGGGCACGTGCAAGGAATGACAGCAGATCTATTTTAGGCACATATCTGTACCCAGCGTGTTACGTGTCACGTTGTCCTGGGATATAAGCTTTAGAAAGGGAAGGCACCCATGTGTGTGTCTGTAGTGTAGCTCCCTGTACAAAGTACAGGGTAGCAGACCCAAGACTGACAATGTAAGAGGAATACTAAATTTCTTAAAAGAAATCCCAATAGCTGTGGCCCCAAACAATTTTTAAAAAAGAGACAAGAATGAAATATATGCATAATTCAAAATATTGATGCCATTGGGAGGCCACCCTGTGGGAAGATAGCCTTCGCTGCTGCATTGTGTCTTCAGCTAGATCCACTGCAGCACAAGAGACTGAGCAGAGTAAGCAGCATTCACTTCTGATATTCTGTTCACTGAGAATGTGAGACCAGAGTCCTATGAGGTCAGTTGCTTGGTGACTATGCTGTCACGTGACTGCTCCCAGCAATGTTTTCACTTTCAAGACCTAGTCTAGCCAGGGCCCTGTCAAAAACTTCATGGACCATCACACCATCACATCAGGGATTAGGGCTTCAAGAGATAATTTTTGAGAGAGATGTAAACATTTAGTCCACAGCAGATGACCAGATTGGAAATTCCCCCCAGCCTCTGCCCTCCTTCATGTTGCTGAGAACTGAACCCAGGATCCTGGGCATGCCAGGCAAGTGTTCTGCCACCAAGTGACATTCCTAGCTTTTCAGACTGGAAAGATGCTAATTAAAAATGATAGACAGGTTCATAGGCGTGTATTCTAATAGCTATGCTTTATAACCTACACAGTGGGTGCATATGTGTACGTATTCTTTTGCTTTTATCAAATGTTCAGTTTTTTTTAAAAGTTGTAATATTTTTGGTTGTTAAGCATTTTCCCATCTGAGTTTTTCCAGGGCTTTTGCTTATGTTAAGTTGCAGGAGAAAACATTGCAGACACCGACTTAGCCAAACTCATCTCCTATCCTCCCACTTTCTACAGCCATTCACTTTTTAATGGTAACTTTTCTGAAGCAAAGTAGTCTACTGGGGAGAGATTTTAATGGAAACTTAAATGTGGGAAGTAGAGAGAGACAAAGGAAAGAAAAGTTGCGCCTCTCACTTTCATCTTGGAAACACAACCAGAGTGATGTAGAAACCGTCACATGGCCTGTGTCTTGTGTCTCTGCCCCCAGGTTTCCATGTACTCTCCTTGGACCCAGCTTCCAGGTCAGAAACTTTCTGTCTGGGCTCACTGGCCAGACATTTAAGTATTCATTACCTCAGTGAGTGCCTGTGGATCTGTGTTTAATGATGTTTGCGCTTTGCTTACTTGGGGCTTTTGAAATCTTTGCAGGGTTTCCCTACTGAAAGGCAGTTTTAGAATTAAAGATCATCAGTGCGGAAGGGGGGCAACCAAACAGAAAAGCACTGTTTCCCTTTCATCTGTGTCCCGTATTGTACAAATGTGTTCCCTGAAAATAGCAACAGTTTTCCGGGAAAGGTCCCGACAGAGGCTGTTCTCACCCTTTACCCCTGCTCTCCGATTCATGTCTCCTTCTCCCAGTGTGGTCATGTGCTTGCCCAAGCCTGGCTCATGAACCGTGTAGGATATTCGTGGGGTTTTGTTTTTGAAGCCATACACTGTGCACATGATGCAGTATTTAATTTGGAACGAGCTCCGAGTTTAGTCACACGTGCTTCTTGTGGTGTTTATCTTGGAGTCCGCAAGTAGGAGGAAAGTATTTTTGCATTTATACATCTGGACACTGTTCATGGTCTTTCTGTGACTTGGGAATTGTGTGTGGGGCAAACTCCAAGGACCAGTATTAAAATAACATGGAGTTATAATGAGATCTGAGTGCGGCCCCTTGAGAGCACCCTTCTGATCCCAGCAGAGTTTGACTTTTGAGGTGGCGAACTTTTTCAGCTGCGTGGTTCACTGGTGGCCTGAGTAGACGGGTGGGATTGGAAGTTACCTGACACTCCCATGCAGTACCTGTGCTGCCAGACATGAAGTCTGCAAGTTTTTGGCAAATTCGGCTCTTTAAAGAAAAGATTTTAACTTGATTTTGTATGGAGTAAGATAGGCCAAGTGAATTCTGCTCAACTGCTGCTTAGTCTGCTGTTCCACTGAGACTGAGGAGACCTTTTTGGGTCTCTCCAGTGCTTATTCCATCCTGCCTCAGTTCATGAATCTCCGAACTGTGATGATCCTGAGACCGCCTCAGGCCATGTGAGGCTGAGGGTGATGGTGTCTGCTGACTTTATCCTTTGATGATCTCAAATGAAAAAAGTTATTTAAAATGGGATAAATATGATGTAGTACAGTACTGCCTTCTTTTGGCTGGGGGTCTATTAGAATGGAGGAGGGGTGTTTAGAATGTTGGTGCTCTCTGAGTGAGCCTGCGCAAGGACAGTGCTGCTTGTTTGGCTTCAGCCTAGTTTTCTTTAATTTCCATGCCTCATCTGTAATGCAACTGCAGAAGATGAGATGGGAAAGCAGGATAAAGCTTCAACTGAATTTGCACTTGAATAAAGAGCAGTTGTTGTTTTCTGTGTTGTTCATAGTGCAGACATTTGGGTGAAGAGCTGTTTGGATTTTGACTTTCAATATCAGGGCTGTTTGATTTCCCTTTTACTGCAGCAGAGAGAAGAGAATCTAATAAAGTGATTGGACCCACCGGTTTGAATTCATACAGAGTTTTCAAGTGTGTTTACTAATAGTCTTTCATACAACTATAAAAAAAATAAATAATTGGACAGAAAAGGTCAAAATTGTGTTAAAGTTTGAGAATCAGACAAGTCCATGGTGGTTTGAGTGATTGGGTAGATTGCTCATCTGGGAGCTGTTTCTTTTTGCTGTTTTGGGGATCTTTCCTTTGGGATTTTCCACCTCCTTTACTTTTGTAATATATTTTGCAACTTTCAGTTAAAAAATAGCCATTAAAATTTAAGCGTTAACAAATAAACACATTGCGGTTATATGGTGGGAATCACTAGGTAGAAGAGAATGGCCGGGTTTCATTTGAAGAGAGAGGTTCATGGTAGGAACTCCAAGAGTTGATACCAGGATCATGCTTGCTTGGAGTGTTAATGAGACCCAGAGGAAATGGTGAAATCTGCTGATGACACCAAATTGTTTTGCTTGATCCTAATAGAGGTTTCTGGGAAGTCGCTTTGTAGTACTGGAATTAGTGGAATTGGGCAATATGGGCAGACACGCTGAACTTGAAGTGGAGGTTATGTGAAGTAGCAGGAGTACACCAGGGACGTTTCAGAGCCTCTGTCCTCTCCAAGGAAGACTGAAGTCTCCAGAATGTGAAGACTAGGACAAAGAAGGTTTTCATAGGAAACAAAAGCTGTTATGGCAGCAGTTAGAAGCTACAGTGATGCAAAAATATGGCATCTGAGTATCTTTTTGGGGGCCAGTTGTAATATATACAAGTGGGTGTTATTTCAACTCAAAACAACCATGGGATATTACATACTTATTTTATATATGCTTTTTTTTAATGGGAGGGTCCCTTCATATATCCTTTTAACTGTTTTCTGTGGTTTGTAGATTAGTTTTGATTTTCAAATAGTCAGCTGTCATTTAGAATCTGAGTAAGCTATAATAGACTTAAAATGTAAATAAAATATAAAGTAATAAAGGGAATTATTTACTTCTTGGACTGATTTTGAAGAAAATTACCATGAGATATTGCAAGGATATTTGTATAATAGTAGTAGAATATGTTCTTAATTGATACAGTTCAAAACGACTCATTTAAATATGTAAATTATAGACATGTTAGCATACCCACTTCACTATATTATAGACTCAGTTCATGGGATTGAACCAGCACATTATGCATGTCAAGAGCTCGTTACCACTGAGCCCAGCCCCAGTTCCACACATCACATCCTCCACAGTCTACTTCTCTCTCTTCAATCATTATTCCTAGAGCAGGATGTTGTACAATACCTAGAGAATCCCTTAGTACGTTGTGTTTTCTGTCTGTAGTCTCTGCCTAGAAATCACTTAAAATAAGAAAATCAGGAAAGTCTCTACCCAAAAGTAGAGAAATTCCTTTCATGAGCAGTATCTTTTTGAATAGCCCAAGGGACCCACCACCACCACCACCACCACCACAAAAAATCTCCATGTTTTGAAATGCAAGGCCTCAGCCTGGTTGCATCAGAATTACTGGAGGCCACTTGTTCAAAACAAAGATTTCATATTGTAGGGCTGGTGATGTAGCGGTAGAGCTCTTGCCTAGCTTGGGCCAGGTCAGCGGTTGATGTCAGTACTGAAAAACGGAAAACAAACAGAAAGACAAAAATGACTTTAATTCCGATTTTGACACACCGAATTAGAACCTCTAGAGTAGGACCCCGTATTTTAGTATGTTTTCAGCATAAAACAATACTTTCTAAAAATACACATATACTACACTCCCACCTCAAACCAAAAAAACTGGAAAATAGAATGGTGCTAGAATGTGTTGAAATAAACGTTGTAGAGTTTGTTCTCTGAAATTCTAGTGACCCAAGTGAAATTAATAATGATTTTGAATCCTCTGATAACAACAAAAATACTGGTATTGTAGTCAAAAATATTAATTGAGGCCATAATGTCTGGTCACTTCCTGGTTATGTGATGTCAACAAAATACTTACTAACTCCTCAGCAGTTCATTTTCTTTTTCTGTAAAACAGAGATTTTGGACTTGATCCCTAAACCTGCAAAGGCAAACAAACACAAAAACAAAATTATTGTTCCTTCTATTCCCCCCCACACAAAGAAACTCTCTGGTTTCCACTGTGGTGCTTTATTCTGTGGTCAGTCCTGTTTGCTAAGCAGGTGTAAAGAAAAACCCAAGAATATTATGCAAAAGTATCTGCTGGAGAAGATGGGCCTCTTGGCTTCTTTGGAACAAGACATTCTGGTGACATTCCGGATGGAGTGTGCTTTTCCCTTCTGCAGCACTCTGATGGAGTGGATGCGGCAGAGCAGACACGGTAGATGGCGCTCTAGACTTATTTTTAAAAGAAACTAGTGTTGGGTAAGGTACTGAAGCACATTTCAGTGAGCTCCCCCCACCAAGATTTCACCTCTGTTTATGCCTCTGAGAAGTATCTTGTTTTTGGGTAGAGCTAGAGAATAGCTTCAGCAAAGATAAATCTCTCAGTTGCTTTATTTGTGTGAGCTTTGTCACTCAGAAATTATCACTTGTGCTTTGAACTATAAAAATATAAAGGAGTTATATTCTTTCAAAACATTTTCTTATTTATGAGGCTTCCCCCTAATTGTCTTTGTATTTTAATATTTCTATTCCTTCCTAGGTTTTTTTTGGACTTTGTTATCTAATAAAAATGTGATTATGCAGTTAATTTGAATAACTCCAATTATACTTAGTCGTATTTTTAAAAGAAGTCATACTAAATACCCATTCAAACAGTATATATTACATTAAGGAGAATTTAGTTTTATTATATGTATAGGTATTTTGCCTGCTTCTATGTTTGTGCATTGCGTGCATGCTTGGTGTCCGTGGAGGCCAGAGGAGGGCGCCAGATTCCCTGGATCTGGAGTTACAGCGAACTGAGCTGGGTCTGGGAATCAAATCCCAGGTCCTCTAGAACAGCAACCAGTGTTCTCAACTGCTGAGCCATCTCTCCAGCTCCAATATAATTTTTAAATAAAATAATTCTCTACTGTGCTTTATGCAGTTGGTCTTGTTTAATCTTTGTAATAACTCTGAGAACTGTTATTCCCATTTCTAGATAAATTTTCTTGGAAATGCACAGTGAATTGCTAAATTCTCATACTTAGTACTTGCATTGTAGTTGCTGTAGGAGTTTTGTCTGTGCATTGAAGTTACAGTTTTGAGCACATCTTACTATGTGACAGGCATGCTGTATGCTAGGCATACAACAGGGACCAAAACTAATGTGGGTGCTACCATTTATGGGCCTTACAGTTACTAAATGCTCGACAGAGTTCCTTTGAAACCTGATGCCTTGAGAGTGGGTAAAATAAACAAAGGGAGATGGGTCAGGAAAGGGATTTGACTTGCTGTGCCATCTTGAGGACCTTAATGAGATCTCCAGAACCCACATGAAAACGCTGGGTGTAGTGGCCTGTGATCATACTCTCAGCTCTGGGAGTCCACAGAGCTTGCTGGCCAGCTAGCCTAGCCAAATATACTAGATCTGGGCCAAATGAGAGACCCTGTCTCAAAAAATAAGCAGATGGCACCTGAGGAACATATGAGATTGATCTCTACACACTTGCATACACACGTGCATGTATACTCACACACACATATGCAACATACACACATACACACACACAGAGTGGGAGGCAGGGAGAAAGCACAGTTATGTTTTAGTCTCTGGTTATTGAGTAGGTCAGGGAGCTGCACGTTCTTCAAAGAGAAAGATAGAATCATACCTACCTCAGATATATTACTATACTAATATTTATGTGGATATACTTCTTTTTCCAAGGGAAGATCCAGGACCATCTTCCTTCTTCAACTCTGACAGTTGCACTATACAACTAGGGGCTGGGGAGGTTGCTTAATGGAAAGTGCTCACTGTGCAAGCATTAAGACTCAAGTTCCTATCCCCAGGCCCCATGTAAAAACTGGACACTGTGGTGTGATCCTATAATCCCACTGCTGGGAGGCAGAGACAGGAGGATCCTGGGAGTTTGCTGGCCAGCCAGTGTAGTCAAAATGGTAAGCTTCAAATTTAGTGAGAGACCCTGCCTCAAAAGTGAGGTGACATAACTGAGGAAAAACATCCCAAAGTTAACCTCTGGCTTCCTACAGGCATCTGCCTAGGTCAGCAACCTGCATACACACCATCTATATGGATACAAAATAATAATTTAAAAATTAGTAAATCAGTATTGAGAAAAAACATGAGGTAAAACTATCTTCTAGATAAGAAGCAGGAAGAATAAGTAGAATTAAACTATACTAGAACATCTAAACTTCCTGCTGATTAAATGACATTATTTAAAGCAAGACATTGGTAGTGGAAATATGCAAGATTGATTTTTGCAATCTAAAATCATAGATATGTTTAGATTGTTCCCTAGTGCTATTTAATGAGACGTGGTATCCAGCCAACCTAGGGGTACCCCACATTGGCATGGACCCCTTTCTTTGATTCTTGGGCATTTGACATATTTCTTTCTACTGGCTTTTCTTGAATAAGTATGAACTTATTTTTTATATGATTCTAGGATTTCTTGATATTGAAGGAAACATGACTGATGAGAAAATGTTGACCAGTCATTTTTAATTGATGTCCTTTGATTGTGCTTTAGATTTCCTGAAATTATGGAAATTGTTAGGTGTAGTCTAGGAGCGTGTTCTGGGAAAGGAATCTGTAGCTTCATGAAGTTTTCCATGACTTTGATGAACCTTAAAAGGTTGAGACTTGTTATTGTGACTTTACCAAATGGGTCTTCATGATTCACTGCTTCAGGCTTGTCTCTTCCCAATTAGGCATTGTTGAGAGGGAAGGATTGTATTTAAAGACGAAAGCCATGAGGTTCTGAATCATGTGGGGTGTGAAAGTGTGTGTTTAACTGTGGAGTTGAGGATCCTCTAGTCTCAGGATGGCCTATTTGTAAGTGAGGACTGTTTTGAGTCAGATGAACGGTTATTTTTTGGAAATTAAATAGAAGAAGGGGAATAGTAGGGAAATAAACATCTGGAAAACTTAATTTCTAAATTTGCATCACATTAAAACAGTGGGTTAAGGCACTTAATGCCAAGCCTGACTTCCTGAGTTTGTTCTCCAGAACCCAAGTGTTAGAAAGAGAACCAATTGTCACAAGCTGTCCTCAGGTCTCCAGGACAGTTACAATTTAAATCTGAAGTTGCATTAAGTAGTTAACACTGACCCTAGACAAAAGAGTCAAGAAGTAAAGTTAGACTTCATTAGTTGGTCTATTCAAGTTCCTTATTTTGATAGAATTTGTTTTGTTTTGTTGTTTTTCAAGACAGGGTGTCTCTGTGTAGCCCTGGCTGCTCCTGAACTCTCTCTGTATGCCAGGTTGGTCTCGAACTCGCAAAGATCCGCCTGCCTCTGCCTCCCTACTGCTGGGATCAAAGGCGTGTGCCACCACCAGCTAGCATTAATATATTTTTGATCAGTGGTCTGTTCTGGGAGGATAACTTGAGTCCAGGAATTGGAGACCAGCATGGATGATGTGGCAAGAGCCAGTCCCATACAAACAAACCCAGTGATATCTTAATACTAGCCTTGTCATACAGAGTAATAGTATCAACCAGATAGGGTTTTGGTGAGGAGCAGGTGAGATAACAGCTGAATATTGTAAGTAACTGTAAATAGTGCAACGTGAGGAGCTTATTGCTTTCTAAGTAGTTAGTGCTGCTGTTGTCACCATCACCAATAACATCTACATTGTATATTACCATGACTGAATATATAGTGTCAAGCATAAATAATAAAAACCATTCACAGATGTAGAGGAGGTGAAAAGTCAATCTGATGAGTCTCTTGTGACAGGGATTTGGAAAGACTTTCTTTTTTATTTTAATTTTTTAATTTTTATTTGTTGTGTATGTGTGTTTTGCCTGTATGTGTACATATGTGTACCATGTGACTGCAGTGCCCTCAGAGACCAGAAGAGGCATCGGGACTGGGGTTAAAGATGCTTGTGAGCTGCTATTTGGGTTCTGCGAATCAAATTTGAGTCCTTTATCAGAGCAGCCAGTGCTCTTAACATAGATCTCTCTCCAACCTTCTGAAAAGAGTTCCTTACAAGACATACCACTTTTATTCATGGATGAACGGCAATATAGATAGTTCTTTTGTTGTGCTAAAACTCTAACAATGGTATCATATTAGTTAGAAGCTTTGTAAGAACAGGGACAGTATCTATTTTGTGACCATATGTCCTTAGTTCCCATTTTAGGCTTTGACTAGGGAAATTATTGCATTAAATGCTTATTTTTCCTCCGTGTTATTCTTTGTCTTCCTTTTAGCTTTTAAAAAAATAGTTGCTGTTTTTATATCTAACATTTTTGCTGAAAGTCAAATCAGTAATTTAACCACTAGAATTGATGGTTAAAATAGGATCTTTCTTGGAATGAGGTTGTTTTGTTTGAAGCAAAGGACTTGGGAGACAAGATTTAATTCAACTTAAGACTATTTAGACTTGCAGGGTTTATGTTAGTATGTTCTCTGTTGCTATAACAAAATACCTGAGATGGCGCAATTTATAAAAGAAGTTTATTTTTACTTTGATTTTGGAGGCTGGGGTGTCCAAATGCATGGTGCTTGTATTGTTTTGACTTTTGGAGAATGCCTTGTGCAACTTTAGCATCATGGTGGGAAGCAAAAAGGCAACTAGGTTTGTTTAAAGGAAAAAGAAGGGCTCAACTTCTGTAGTAGCTAACCCATTCCCCCCAGAAACCATTAATCCCCTCATGGGAGCATGGCTGACATGTCTAGACCCTCTTGCTAAGCTCTGCTGTTCAACAGTAGAACATTTAGGGGGGAAAGCCTCAACAAAAATTAATAAATTTCAAATTATTGTAGGTGTGTGTGTTTTGAAAAATATGTGATATTAAAAGCAATAGGTTTTTTTAAATTTCAGTAAATGTCAGGCAGTACTTAATGTTAACCCATAAGTTGCTTTACATTATAGATACATATGTGATAATGGAAAGATCTGCCAGACAGTCCGGTTTCTTCCCCTTTCCTCTCCTCTCTTCTCCTCCTTTCCCTTCTCTTTTCTTCACATCCTCTCCTCTCCTCTCCTTTTTTTCCCCCTCTCCTCTTCCTCCTCTGGGTATTGAACCTAGAGCTTTATATGCTCTAGGTAACTGATCTGTCAATAAGCTGCATCCCAGTCCAGCTAGATTTTCAGTAAGATATCCAACTCATGCCATTCTCCCTGCCACCGCATCCAAGCCTCATGAGATGTCAGTGTTTCTAATCTGGTCCGGAACCAAGGGTTCAAGTTGATCTTTCTGCATCAGCTTGGCAAGAAGCTAGGATTACAGGTTTGGACCACTGCACCTGGCTAAGAGTGTTTCTCAAACATTTCACCGAGTCTGCTTCAGCAATGTGCGTCTGTAATTCCAGGCACTTGGGAGGCTAATGCAAAAAGATTGTATGAGCCCAGGGTCTCAGAACCAGTCTGGGCTATATAGTGAGATCTATACTACTATATTTATTTATCTACCTGGGGATAAATAAATAAATAAACACTTTATTTGTATTTCAAATGGGTAAGTGTTTTGCCTACATGTGTCTATGTGTACAACATGCGTGCCTGGTGCTTTCTAAGGCAAGAAGAAGTTGTCTGAGTCCCTGGAACTGGAATCACAGCTGATTGTGAGTTGTCGTATGGATGCAGGGAACTGAACCTGGGCTCCTTTGCAAAAGTGGCAAGTGCTTTTAAGCAATGAGATATTTCCTGCCCCTAATAAACACCTTGAGTCTCCCATTTTCGAGGAAATTCTATGTAGCTCACTTGGTAATATATCATGGATATTTACAACTATAGGAAACACGCTGTCACAGCAGGATGTGGCTAGAGATTGTCCTGTTTTAAAAATGCACATTCACATGGCACGGTTGATTTGAGGAATACCCAAGATTGACTTGGGAGTTGGAGGCATTTTGAACTTCTCTGGTCATAGTATTGCCTTTTCTTTTTATTTTTATTGAGCTATATGTTTTTCTCAGCTCCCCTCTCTCCTTCTACCCTCTCCCATGGTCCCCATGCTCCCAATTTACTCAAGAGATCTTGTCTTTTTCTACTTCCCATGTAGATTAGATCCACATATGTCTCTCTTAGGGTCCTCATTGTTGTCTAGGTTCTCTAGGATTATGAATTGTAGGCTGGTTTTTCTTTGCTTTATGCTAAAAGCTACTTATGAGTGAGTACATATGATGTCTGTCTTTCTGGGTCTGGGCCACCTCACTCAATGTGATGTTTTCTAGCTCCATCCATTTTCGCCCTCTCTACATTTTCTACAAATATTTGATGAACTTCAGACATGTGGACACAGTAAAATGGTACCTATCTCTAGCAAATTGAACCAAACTCTGAGATACAAACTACATAGTACTTTCAGTATTTTTGTTTTGATAGTGGATTTTCTTACTGTTTGTTCAGTTGGAATTCTGTGACTTATATAATCTACTGACATGCAGTACCATTCACTGGGTCTGGAATTGGGTGAAGCTTGTAATAACAATGCCACCCTCTGCTTATCAGAGATGTGGGGCCTTCCCTTTTTCTGTGGTAGGTAGGTTGGTATTGTCAAGTGAAACTTTTATAAACCTTTAAAAATAGAGGTTGAGTCTTAAGTGGTTTATTTACCAAAACAAGAGAATTGCTTTTGACTTTCGATACAGCATCCATTTTCCACTAGGGATTATGCACTCTGGTTTAAAGGCTTGGACAGGGAGGAGTGATAACCTAGATAGAAATTAGAGTCTGTTTGTTCTTTATCCTGCGACTCAAGAGTCAGAAGAGTAAGGCAGAAAGAGTCTTACTTCACCAGTGGGGATATTTTGGGCTTATCTGGATTTAGAACATATTTTAGCAGCACTAGTGGTAATTTATGTAAATAGCAGTTGATGTTATGCTATGCTCTTGTTTCGTGAGGTGACTCATGTGGTTTCTGAGTTGTTTATGGTTCACCCTGAAGGTTCCTCATTGTCATAGGGGTGTCTTTCATAGCTTTTTGCTCATTTGCAAAATAGTGACACTTTTTTTCTTGTCTTATTAAAGCAATGGAACCATTTTGTAGCATATGGAAACATTTTTGCCCCTCATGTTCTTTTCACAAATAACCCCATGTGACTTGCAAATGTTGTGAAAGCAGTAGATATTTCCAAATGCTTTGTGAATGATTAAACTAATATATCCTTAGGTACTGAAAAGAGCTTTCACAGAGACAAAGAAGGCCAGGATGAAATATGGCCATGCTTTCAAAGAAACCCAGTTTTTTTCATGCTAATTCCAGAATTTCTTTGATTTTTTTTATTGTTCCTATCATACCAGCATTTTCACAAAATATTTAAGAGTCATCTTAGGTAACCAGGTACTGTAAACCTACGTGTACAAAATTTTCTTTAGTTTTATGGACTGAAAAAATGAGAACTGGAATTAAACACTTCAAAACTTTTGAACTGTAGTAATATATTTTGAAGTATCATTGTCAATATTAAGTACACAGGTGTGTAATATTTCAAACAGCATAGAATCTGTGCTTAGAAGAGTAAATAAAGAATGTCTATAATATTAATGAGGGACATATAGTGAGAGAAGTAATACTAAATTTTGTTAAACACTTAACCAATGTTTATATTTAACAAATGATGTACCTGAACAAAACAAGACCAGTTACAAAGATTAGCAACATTTTACTGAAATTGAGTGCATGTCCTGTGGTTTAAGCTTGCTTCTAAACGATGTGTGCTCACATTTGGCTGTGTCAAAAACAACTTTTGAAGGACAGATTGTATAATTGCTGTCTTCAAGGTCGGAGGGTGGGGCAGTAGCCTTCAACCTTATGTTAAATTTAAGGGAGAGTGTGGCATTCCACTGAAGAACTGGCAAGAAGGAGTAGCAGAGGAGGAGGAAGAGGGAAAAAGAATCTTACTAACCCCAAACTGAAGCAGGAGTTAGAAATATCAGGGTGTCTAACATCCAGGAACACTGTGTAAGAGATTGGCAGTAGATTGCCACTCTCTGAGGATTCTGGGAGCAAAAGAAAAGCATGTTTTGTTGTTTTTTTTTCAATGTGATTTCTGAATCAGATGTTCTTTCACATCTTGAACTATACCTATAATTACTTCTGCTGTTTTGTGACTTCAGCAGTTCTATAGAAACTTTAATCCCACCTAGTAAAGAATGTTATCCTAAATTTTGCAGAAAGAGCAAGATTAATAAGATATTGCATCTGCCCTTGGAGAACTTATTATCTAGCAAGGGGAAAATAAGTGTTCAAACATCTATGGAACAGAAAGGATGTAATCTTGGGGGACAAGACAGGTTTGGTTCTTTCATTAACACGAAGGCTTTGTGGAGCACGTGGTCCAAGTGGCAGCATGCGAAAGATGTGGGTGAGTAGATGAATCAGGTATGGCAAAGACAGCAGCACAAACTGAGATGGAGCTAAGCTGATGTGGCGGAGGATCCTCAGTTCAGATAGCATAGCACTCCCTTTGCTGTCTTTTCCTTTATTGTTGGTTCCTAGAATTTTGTTTTGTGTTTATCTGTTGGTTTAAACCAAGAAGAAAATTGATAGGTGGTGTATTAGTTAAATTTGAGTCATATATATCTCCATTCAGCTTAATGGAATGTTAAATATCTTCAAAATGTTAACTGTTTGGTGTATGTAAGATGATTATAAACAAGGTCTAATTCCTGCCCTCCTAATGCACATAATCAGTTATGAGAAATTTCACTTATGAAATAATGTGAATTATATCAGTAAGCTTTGCTCAGGTTGTGTATAATATTTTATATCCCCACTGAGACTCTAGAGTTAAACTGTTCAATATGTTCATCACTAACCATATGTGATTAGTGAATGAAAATTATATACAATGAAAAATTCAGTTGCACTAGTTAAGTTTCAAGTGTTGAGTAGTTACATATGGCTAGTGAATAGCGTACTACTGACCAGCGTAAATATTAGATATTACTAGTTTTGCAGAAATCTCCACTGGGAAATAATGTTCTAGAGGTGTATTGACATTTTAATTGTGTCACGTCATATGAGTAACCTTTCATTTATCTGTTCAACCAAACCTCAGGAAATGCATGTTGTGGTGGCTAGTGTTGTCAACCTGAAAGAACTGGAATTACCTGTGAGATGGTCATGCTTGTGGGGAGTTATTTGAGTTGTGTTAGTTGAGATGGGAAGACCTGCCCACTGTGAGTGTTGCCATTCCCTGACTGGCATCCTGGGCTGTAAATGGATGAAGGGGACTGAGCAGCATGCATACATTCATTATTCTCTTCATCTGAATGTGGATTCAATGTGACCAGCTGCTTCAAGTTTCTGCTGCCTTGATTTCCCCTCCAGGATAAACTGTACCCAGAACAATGGGCTAAAATAAACAATCCTTAAGTTGTTTTTGTTAGGCTATTTTATTACAGGAACAGAAAAGGAAACTTAAGTTGGAAATTGGTATCAGAAGTGGGGTTGTTGCTGAACCTGACTGCAGTTCTTAGGCCTTTGGAACTGGTTTTCATGATGAATATGAAAGTCTTTGGAACTCGCAGCAGAAAAAGCCCTTGAGTGTTGCAAGCAGAGCTAATGGGACATTATAAATGGAAGCTTGAAAGACAAGAATGCTGAGAGAAATGTGTGTAGTGGAGGTCTGGCTCATGAGGTTTCGGGGGCGGGAACAAGAACACTGTCAGGAACTATGGGAGGGGCCATTAGTGTAATACTCTGGGAAGAATCTGATTTCATTCTTCATGTGTCTCGAGAACTTAAGGGAAGTTGATTTTGAAGATAATGGGCTAATTTTTTGGCAGAGGGAATTTCAAGACAGTAGAGTATATGCCAGTGCTGAGAAAGCAGCTGTTATTGTTAGAATTATAACTATTAAAGAGAAACTTTAGCAAAGGTGTTTTGTGGGCAAAATCCCACTCCTTGGTGACTTCATTTTGTAAAGATTCAGGTTTATTTAAAAGAAAAAAGCCTAAACTGAAGGAATTCCCTGCTCCTCCAAAGAACTGCCTAGGAAAATGTCTCCCAGGGTCAGCACACAGCAGCTGATGTATCCAAGGGGACTGGCCTCTAGTCACAGGTGGTAGCAAGCTTGGCAAGATCGCATATATGGTATTGGTTTTTTAAAAAAATATTTATTGATTTATTATGTATACAATATTCTGTCTGTATGTATGCCTGCAGGCCAGAAGAGGGCACCAGACCCTATTACAGATGGTTGTGAGCCACCATGTGGTTGCTGGGAATTGAACTCAGGACCTTTGGAAGAGCAGGCAGTGCTCTTAACCTCTGAGCCATCTCTCCAGCCCCCTGGTATTGGTTTTGAAGGCATGGAAAATATAAGATTGAGGGAATCTTGGTAAAAAGCTGAGGCTAGGCAATGTTTGTCAGGGTTGGAGCACCTACAGAGAGGTCCTGAGAGTAGGTTGTATGAAGCTGTGATGGTGAAGGCTAAAAGTAATGGAGACCCCAGGATGTTGAAGATGCCAGAACCACTGGACCTCTGCCAGTAGGCAAGCTGCCTTCTGTATGGAGCAGAGTTAACTCAAAAGAGTGGTATGTGTTATAGGCAGCAGACTGTAAGGGTGAGGTTTCCTGAGCTCTTTGGAGCATAGCCAATTTCATAATGAGTCCTAGGTGCCAGATAAGGAGCTATAGGATTTGGTGTTTGCCCTGCTGGGTTATGGCTTTGCTTTGGGGTGACTGTTTTTTGTTATGCCCTGGTTCTTCCAGTTTGGAATGGGACTGTTTGTTCTGTGCCGTTATATTCTTACAGTTTGTAACTTGTTTTTGGTTTTATAGGAGCTCACAGTTAAGAGACTTTGGACTTTGAAAGTGTTGGAACTGTTAGCTATGGGTGCTTTTAAAGTTGGAATGTATTTTACATGATGAGATAACATGAGATTGAGGAGACAAGGAACAAAAAGTTACAACTTAAGAAGTGATGTGCTTATGTGTCAAGCTAATAAGGGGTAGAGTTGTGATGGACAGTCTTATCAACCCGTCAGACTCTAGAGTCACCTGGGAGATGGACCTGGGCGATGTCTGTGTTATGGTAACTGAGATGCTCACTGTGAGTACCACATTCCTCGGTTGGCATCCTAGACTGTGTAATTGAAGAAAGGAACCTGAGCAACATCATGCATTCACTGCTGGCTTCTTTTGACTGCAGATGTAATATGACCAGAGCTGCTTCAAGCTTCTGCTGCCTTGAACTCCCCACCATGGAGAACAAAAACCCCACTTCTCTCTTGAAGTTGCTTTTCTTGGGGTTTTTCTTTTTTGTTTTTTGTTTTTTAAATCACAGCAGCAGAGATAGAAACAAAGACACAGTGTGGCTCATGCTTTGCTAGAGTTGGGCAGAAGATTCCTTTCAGTCCTCGGAGAGGTTGAGATAAGGGAATAGATGATAAAATGGGATCTGGCAAGCACCAGAAGAGAGGGGAAAAGAAGAGCTGGAAAGGTTTGAGAAGTACAAAAGCAAAGCTCTTGCCTCTAGGGAAAGTTGAGTAAGGTTTGGCTTGGTTACCTTTGGCTTCATTAAGCTGAGAGGGAGTAGGAGGAGTCGTGATTAAAGCAATGTGAAACACCTGGATGTGAAAGAGCATGGCCTGTTTGACTGAAAGATGCTCACTGTGCCTGGAGCCCAGGCAGTCTCTGATGTCTCCATGCAAAATTTGTCTTTCGTATGATGCATTTCAAAACCAGAGCCTTTTCTTTTTCAAAACTGAAGATAAGGCTGCCATGGGGGTAGCACCTGCATTCCCAGCTGCTTGGGAGGCTGTGTCAGGAGGATCACTTGAGCCTTGCCCTTGGTCAACTGCAATAGTAAAGTATTGTTTCTTATTAAAAAAACAAAAACCATAAATCCTTGATGAAAAAGACCCTGGCTCCTTCCCACTATTTGGGAAGATTCTTTATTTTTTTTAAATGTTTTATTTGGTGTTCATATGTGTTTATGTATGTAGGAAGTCATGTACATGTGGAAGTCAGAGGAGTCTGACTCTCTTTCCACCATGTAAGTCACACCAATTGAACTGAGGCCATCAGACTTGGCAACAGGAGCCTTTACCTCCTGAACCAGTTTGATAGCCCTTGGGAGGCCTTTTATGTTTAGCTCATATTTGTAGATCTCACAGTCAAAGAAGGACAAGGAAAAGACAAAAACTACAGGGGCTAGGCGGTGGTTGCCAAGCGGTGGCTCATAAACTCCTGGGGGTTGAACAGCCCTTTCACAAGGGTCACCTAAGACCATTGGAAAACACAGATATTTACATTACGATGCATAACAGTAGCAAAGTTACAGTTATGAAGTAGCAACTAAAGTAATTTTATGCTCGGGGGTCACCACAACATGAGGAACTGAATTAAAAGGGTCGCAGCATTAGGAAGGTCGAGAACCACTGGGTAAGAGAGATGACTCAGTAGTTAAGAGGACTAGAGTTTGATTCTTAGTTTCCAAATGAGATGGCTCACAACCATCTGTAAGTTCAGCTCCAGAAGATCTGATGCTCTTTTCTAGAGTCTGTGGGCACCTGCAGTGTGTGTGCGTGCATGTATGCGCATGTAGGTGTGTGTGTGTGTGTGTGTGTGTGTGTGTGTGTGTGTGTGTGTGTGTTACATTAAATTTAGAATAATTTTAAAGGTCTTCTTGCCAGGCATTTTATTATAGTTTCTCATGAAAAAAAATTGTTAAACTTTGTTGGTTATACTTTCTGGAATACTTGCTGTCTATTCTCAGTTACTGTATCTTGAGTAAATATTCATTTAAAAGTTTAAATACTTCATTTTTATTTTAGCTTTGTAGATTTCTAGTAAAATTAGATTTTTTTGAAAAAGTAATGACAGTCTTATTCTAGAAGTAATAAATTTATTTCTGCATCTCCATCTGTCTGTGTATATATGTGAATGGTTGTCTAGAATGATTCAGTGATTGGTGGATATTTTCAGTGATGAGATTTTTAGGTGATTTGCTACATTTTGGGGGATTTTTCTATTTGATTATTTGCAGTGAGGGAACTTTAACAAAATGCTATAGTGAATTGATTTTGGTGAAAAATGAATGTGTGCTCGTACTGCATTATGACTCTTTCTTTTAAAGTTGACTGTGCCTTTCCTCTCTCTGTCACTGTGACCAGCAGCATGGGGTTTTATGGGTGTGCTATTTCTTCCAGTCCTCATCTCAGCTTCTTTCTTTTAATGACAGAGATGGACTTGAATCTTTCTAAGTGGTGGCATCTTTTTCATAAATAGAACAATTTATAACTGTTGACCAAGCACTTCACACATAATATAGTCAAAAGCTATGCATATTAGATCTTTTAACCAGGTTTTGGCTGGATTCCCCATTTCACCCCCTCTATTTTTGTGAACTAGGCATTAAACCGAAATCTTTTTGCATGTTAGGTCTCCTCTGAGCTTAACTCCAGTGCTTAGCATCAGCATATTGAAGTTAAAGGGTTCTTTGAAAACCACGAATCTTTTCCTAACATTAAGTTCTTAACTAGCATTCTACTGCGATCCAAAGTGAATGGAATTGAGCCTACATTTCCTGGTATTCTATGTTGTTGTTTCCCCAAAAAAATTATACAGAAAGAGGGTTAGAGAGAAGGTTCAGTTGGTAAAAGCACTTGCTGGGGAAAGCTGACAACCTGTGTTTGAGTTCCCAGAACCCATGTAAATCTAGATGTGGTGGCACACATCTGTAATCCTGTGGCTCCCACAGCAAGATGGGAACCAGATAGAAGACTTGCCTGGAAACTTCTGGGCCACCTGGTTTAGTGTACAGAACAGAGAGCAGCAGAAACGAGAGGGACCCTGCCTCAAAATAAGATGAATGGCCAAGGACCTCAGAGATGTCCTGTGACTTCTGCATGCCCATCATGGTGTGTGAGCATGTGCGTGTGCTCACAGACACACTCATAAATGAGAAAACAGAAAAATAAGAGAGGCAGACAGAGAAGGTGAGACCCTTATTGTAGCCCACTTCACATGCATAATGCCATGTAAATATCAAGGAATGCACTTCATTTATAAACTTTTTTTTTTTTTTTAATCACAGAAAGAGGCTAGCTGTTTGGCCATTACTGAACTTTCAAGCCCCAGGAATTAGACAGCAAAGTTAATGCGATTCTGGTAAAGAGAGCAGTCACTTGTAAAACATTTACAGTGGTTACTGAGAGTAAATAAAACAAAAATTTTCAGCCCATAGAGGGTTAAAAACCAAGTTGCTCCCACATGTGACAGTCCTGGGGAAGACACATCACTCATGTCTTTTATGAAGCCATCACTCAGTCCTTCAGAGTGGTGGGGGCAGGGAATATTGCTTCTTTGTTTCTGGAGCTGATTTATTTAGTTATGATTTCAGCATGCCTACAAGGCAAACCCCAGAAAACATTGCACAACAGCATTAACCAGAGCAAATGGTGCTTTTTTTTTTATACCTCCCGCAAGGTCTTTAAAATAAAACAGCAGTGAGGTTTCCGCCCCCTCCACTCCTTTTCCCTCAAGTTGTTTAAATTGCTCAGGTTATGTTTGGCCAGTGGGTGTAACAGGCTTTAGAATCTTAAGTGGTAGTACAGGTTCCTGAGCAAGACAGAGATTTCAAGGTGATGTGACTCCATTGTTGGACCATGTAGAATGTGAAGTAGTAAGAGGCACTGTGGTCTACAGAGGCGACTCTTAGCAGCAGATCTTCTTAAAAACCCTGTTGTTATTGAACATTTATTTGGGAAAGCAAAAGAAATTTAACAGAAAAGTGAAACAAACCATTTGTCTCATATTTTCTTTCCACACAGTCACTTTGATGAGATTATCTTAATGTTGTCAAGTTTTGATTCTCTTGGCTTCAGGTTGGCATCATCGCCATTGTTGCAGGCTTGAATTAAGCACACATGACATTTCACTGGGTACATAGCATAGGGAAAATTAGCAAACAAGAGCCTTATCCTGAGGAACTTAGTAAGAATTTGTATCCAAGCAAGATGTTAAATAAACTTGAGACTCATTTTTCAATGCACACATCATCCACTAGCTCTCTTCCCATATTCTCTATCTTCATTAATGACGTCCACATCCTCCCAGTGGAAACTTCACATTCATCTTGAGTCCTCACGTTCCCTTAGTCTCCACGACCAATTTATCAAGAAAGTCCTGTCTCCCCTACCTCACAAGCTGCCTTTGGAAGTGTTCATTCCCGTTTTGCCATTCCCTCAGCCATTCCTCTGGACAGACCCTTTCATCATTCACTGCTGTTCTTTGGCAAGCCTCTTATCTATTTGTCTTCCTCTTTCCCAATCTCACTGTTTCCATGTGCTTTTGGTTATGCTGGTCCTTGCCCCATGCTGCACACAGAGTCCTCCACCCTGGCTAGTATTGGAAGTATTGGCTGTTAGTATTGGAAGAACTGAGGAAGCCAGGGGTTTTAAAGAATACTGTTAGCTGGGAATGAATGGTGTATCTGTAACCCAACTCTTGGCTTTGGCAGAAAGATTGCCTTGAAATTGAAGCCAGTCTATACTCCAGTGAATACCAGGCCAGTCCAGGGCATGTAGCAAAACTGTCTCTGACCAAAAACCAAACAACAACAGCATAAAACTATCACATATATGACAAAAGGAACAAGTCACTGAGCATCAAAGGCAGGATCCGAGCAGGGTTCGGACTAGCTTCAGACTGGGAAAATCGAGAGCCAGCTCTTATTTTTGCAGGTAGAGATGAAAGAAAAGATCCACAGAAGATTCCTGAGGTGGTGGTTAGGTTCAAGAATTAAGAGAAAACTCATACTGGCACCTACCTATGGCTTCTGCTGTATCTTGCTTTTCAAGGATGCAATGAGTAGATAGGAACCAAGAGTTTCACATTAGTGGTTTTAAAAAACTTAACAGCTATGGGGCTAGGGGAATAGTTCAGTGATCAAACATAAGCTTAGTCATGTGTGAGGCCTTAGGTTCAATCTCCAGCTAAAACAAAACAAATAAAACCAAACCTCACAAGCTGGGTGTAGTGGTTCACGCCTTTAGTCCTAGTAATTTGAAGACTGAGGTTGGGAGGGTTGCTATGATTTCTGGGCACTAGTGAGTGCTAATCTAGCCTGGGTTATTGAGTGAGTACCCTGTCTCTAAAGAACCATAACCAACCAAACAAAACAACAACATATCTAGAAGACCGAAATATGGCGACTTTAGAATAGATCCAATGCAGGACAATAGAAACTTTGACCTAGAGAGGAAGGGGACGGACCGGTCTCACACCTGTGCCTAGTCATGCTGACTCATGCAGACTCATGTTCAACTCCTTTCCTTTTTGTCTATGCCTTATTCTTTTGAACTAGTTTTATTATAAAAGTAGTATATTAATATATACAAATATTCAGAATATCTCTAAAGTTCTCCTCACCTCTGTCATGATGACAATTCTTGTTTTGTCCCCACCCGCAATTTAAAACAGTGCCACTGTCATGGTTTCTATCCCCGTGGACCTTTTCTTGTGCATCCACTTGGGGAGGATGTGCAAATGGATAATCAGGCTTATTCAGGCATGTAATTCTGCCTTGGTGGGAGTGCTCCTCACAGATGCTTACTCTGTCTCTCATTCTGAAAACTTGCTTTCTTTGACTCTAGATTATTACTACACCATTTCCTATTACCGCAGATGGATGGTTTAAAACCCCCCCTTTTTTTTGCTTCTATACAGTAGAATCTTTGGGGTTTTCTTAACTCTTTTGTCTTCTTTTCGTAGTAACTGCACATGCATAGTTGGGGAAAATGGGAAAAATTTAATAAGGTGGTATTAGGTTTGAGGCCAATTAAAATATGAAGAAAGTTATAATTGTTGGCTGAGGGAGAAAGTTTTCCTTAAAAATTAGACACTGTTGGAGTAAGTTCAGAGAATAACTCTTGTGTTACTCTGTTAGATCCCCATTCCTCAAATACTGCTGCTGTTGAAAATTAAATATTCCTGGATTTTGGTGGTTTGTCTGCATCTGCTTTTCTCTTTTTTATATACTGTGAGTTCTCCCCCCTCGATTGCTTCTGTTAGAACAAAAATTCCCAAATTAATTCAAGAAGTAAACTTGAAGTCTGTGAGAAGAGAGGACTTCTGTCATCTTTTGCAGCTCTGGGATTTACTTAAGCTATTGGAATCTTTTCAGAGAATACAGTTTGTTGTTGATTTAGGTTGTAGCTAATTGAGAACATAAATAATGAAATTGATGAAACCTGTGCCACATACGGCCACTAATTTCTAGAAGAATATTAGTAATGATCATTGAATGTTCCAAGGAAACCTGCCAAGTTATTTGATAATTGTCAATATTATTTTCACCCAACTCTTGACTTTTCTTAACTCAGACTGCTAATATCTGATTGTTTTTGTTATACAAAACTAAGAAACAGAGGAACCTGAGTTTGTGAGAAAGCTCTTGTCAAAGGTTTGCACTCAATTTTCTTTGAGTGTCAGACTCTTTGGAGGCACCACCAGCTGTGGGGAGCCAAGAATTAGAGAATTATTCCAAGGCCATTACTTTTGCTTTGCACTTCTAAGTACTCCTTGTTTACTTGTAGCGTGTAGTAAATTGTTTTTCTTAACTGACCTAAGTGTGTTTTGTGAAATGAATAAGACCATCACTTTGAGTTATTTTATGCTTCTCAATAGAGATGCAATTGAATGGTGGTGGTGGATCATTGTTTAAGATCCTGAAAGCAAGAGAAGTACTCAGAGCAGGTCATGTCACTTTCTGTTTCTCGGAGGCAAAGTGTGTTCTGTGAGGTGGCACACTCTCATGGAGACCTGCACAAGTGCTGAGGTCCAAGGCCGCTGCAGCAGCCATCTAGGATACAGTTAGTTCTTCCAACTCTAACCTCTTACCTACTCGCCTGTTGGTCTTCTATAAAGCTCTATTTGTGTGGTTATTTTTGCTATAATATTCTTCATGAGTGCTGTCATTTAGGAACCCTCCAAATAGAAAGTCACGTAAACTTTCTCCTTTGCTCAGTATAATGTGCTTTGTGTTAGAAATCCTGCCAGATTCTCTTTCTAAATTCCATTTTTATCGTTTCTGATTGGTTGCTTGTTATTATAAAACCATGAAAAAGACTCTTACCCTGTTAATGAAATAATCAGTATATTTTCTCATAAAGAAAAAACAGTTGTACATAAATGTAGATATTGTTTGGAGAGACCCGTTTAAAGAAATTCCTCTTTTTCTTTTTTCGTTTTTTTCTTCCCAAGTTGCTCTTACTCGTTTCTTGTAGGGAGTCTTCCAATGTTTGGTGTCGATTTGGGGAACAAAAGTGACACTTGATTGCCTGAAATCTCATAGCCTTTGCTGTGTATTTTCTGCATCTGTGGTCCATTTTGTTACCATATAAAAATATTAAACATTGCAATTTAAAACTATATATTCCACAATCAAGTATTTGTAAATACATATGAAACTCATTGTGACTATAACCTGTACTGAGATAGGATGGCCGTGTTTATAGCATGGAGGTAAATCACTCTGAGATGTTTCAGATCAGGCTCAGTGACTGCAAGTTATTTAAACTGATGCTGTAAGAAAGTTTTTTTGTTTTGTTTTGTTTTTTCTTATTCAGCAGTTTCATGTAAACTGAAACTGTAACTTGTGTTTGGTTAGTTTGCAGCTTATGTTTGTTTCTTATACCAATAGAACTTTTCTTTCTGTCTGTAGAGTTAGCATTTTTCATAGAATATGGTTGTGTGAGTTAAAAAAAAAGGTTACTGTTTTGAAATCTCTTCAGCTTTCGAAACCCGTCAGTAGGCAGGGATGTAGTTGGAGAGGACAACTAGGAACTTTCTTTGCATCTTTGTTTCTTCATCTGCAGATGTAAACTGACTAGAAGCTTTATGCTTACACATAAATTACTGTTGCAGAGTGCGTGGAAGGCAATGGGCTGCAGTAGACTGTACTTGACTTTGAACTGAGTCTTGAAGAACACCTGGTTCTTGATATTTTCCAGACTGCTCTTGGTAGAGCTTTTCTTCTGTGATTGCTGAATGTCACGTGATTGTTTGCATCATTCTGTCTTGATGGCAAGACTTGCTGTTTATTTTCTAACTTCAGTGGAGTCTTAACACATTGCCTTGGGTGAATCAGATCACTTTACTTTGCCTCAGTTACTCCATTTGTTAAATGGCTGTGTAATTTGAGATTCATTTAATTTATTGGAGCCGAGCTTTTTATAGCTGTGCAGAACTAGCTTCAATATAAATAAATTTAAGACTTAGGATAGTTTTTCCTCAATAGTGCATCCCCCCATCTTTAAGAAGTCTATTGCATGTTTATCTGGAATAAAAGCAGTAGTTCGGCATCTGAGGTTGTTTGCATGCCCTGTGCATGTCCTAGCTGGCAATCTTAACCATTTTGTACTCAGGGTCTGATTTCTATGTGAGATGCCAATAATTAACTAGCAAGACTTATGAATCTTGTTTATTTTATCTTAATTTTTTAGGAAGGTTTATCATATACTTTAGGTGGTGTTAGACCTCAGGTAGAGGATTGAAATAGTCTCTGAGCTAGATAATTTTTGTCTCCATTGTATTGATATTGTTAAAATAAAATATATTTAAAAATTACTTTCTCTGATCATTTGACATTATTAATGACAATATTGCCTGAACAATCAAAGAAGCTAATGTTTCTTTGGTGTGGTTTTAGAAGTTTAAGACAGCTGAGAAGAATTCAGGCTTTAGAAGGGTCAGCTTTAAGGTATTCAGGAATGTTATGAAAGGAAAAATTATTAGGTTTTCTTCTTTTCTTGCATGTATTTACCAAAGTAAGAAAAAGAGACCAGAGTTCATCTGAGTAAAAGTATTCTTATTTTATCATCCCAAGAACAAAATGACTTTGTAATATATGTAAAAACTCAACTCTATATGTAATATGTAATGTATGATATATATGTACTAATATAAAAACTACTTTATATGTAATATCAAATAAAGTGAGTCTGTTTTCTAATTAGCTTTCAAGTTGGTACACATTCTGTGTGTGTATGTGTGTTCAGCTGGAGAACAAATCCATGCTTGTGCTTGCCAGGAAATCATTCTGCTGTGCTACTGATACATGCTCTTGTTTCTGTGTTTCATTTAATCTTCTTTTATCAGAGAAATGTTGTTAAATACGATTGTCTGAAATGAAACTTGATAGTCATATTAGAGTCTTTTGGTCACTATTACTATCACACCATGAATTAAGAGCTACTTGGCCAACCCACTCATTTGGAAAACTCTCATCTCACATTTTACTTAAAACCCGTGACTTCTACTGGAAGGTGCATGATGGGGCAACAATAAATTTCTAAATCTAACTCTTCCTAAAATTCCCAGTGGCTAAATTGCTTTGTTTGAGCCAACATAAGGCTAGGAATTGGTTAATTTCAAGTTCAGCATTCTTTTAGGGCTAGGTCATTGATAGCTAGACCTGTAGAAATAAAAACGTCAACATGGTGATGACAGTGTGATTAGCCATCTCTATTAACAACAGACAGTCCATCCTATCTGAGGCCCCTGGAATGTTAGTAGTGAAAATTCTGGCTCTACCCATGAGAATTAATGATCTTAAGGTTTTTGATTAGAGCCTAAAGTGGGTTTGAATCTGACCTGCAATCTACTCTCTACCTGTAAGTAAACTGGGTGCTAAGTTATAAAACTAGATCCCAGTAAAGCTTCCTGGTAGGATCCATTGTGAAAGTGAGCATTTGGCAATAAGAAGTTCCAACAGACAAATGTGTGCCACAACCAGACTTAAAACAACAAACAACAAAAACTCTGCACACTGTCGAAGTGGATTTTATGTCAATTATTCATGCTAAACGTTCCCTGTATATATCTACTCCTCTGTACTTCTCATTTGATGAAAATTTCAAACTGTGGTTTGATGGGGGTGGGTTGCAACCCCAAACCCAAACCACGTAGGACAAATTGAATTACAGACCTGGTGTGGTCCTTTAACTCAGTTACATCTAATTTGTGTTATTTTAGTCGTCCTGGGGGGCAGCTGTTTTGTGTAAAAGCCCACAGACATTTTCAATGTAAGAATTTGTCCTGATTACAGCTTCTTAAGATTGGTACTGGCTTATTTATATTTTAAGTGGCAAAATTGTAGATTAATTTGGGACCATTTTGAAAACTGAAAATTTTGTTGTTCTTTGAATAAACTTAAAAATTGAGCATTCAATGTTCACTTTAAATGTCAGTTTTTAGACATTCCATTTTCTTATGCTTCTTAACTGTCTTTGCAAAGCGCTTCCCTAATTACTTTAGGTAGTTATCACTCATAAAAGCTCTTTGATATTTTAACCCCCAATTTAGGATAATTTGGGGAGAAAATCATGCAAGATTATGAATTTTGGATCGTGTAGGTCAGTATAATTAAGATGGAGGGCTGAGGTAGGATTGGGTGTGGAGGTGGAAACTTAAAGAAGTCTTGGAATTGCAGTTGAATGACAACACGAAGAGTTTATATAAAACCCACTCAACTCTGGCTTCAGGGCAGTAATTCCTGACTCTCCCGCTTTCTCCAAGTCCCTTTGCTGGCTTCAGCCTATATCAGTTATCTGTTGCTGTAACAAATTGCTTAAAAGTTAATCTTAAAACAAGGAACACTTGTCATGCCCGTTTCTGTGGACCAGGGATACCCCATTTGTCTTATGAGCATGATAAAGTTGAGACAGTAAGTGCCGACTGTTTGGTGAGTGGACACTCTCAGTCTGAAGCTTTTAGTGCTCCACACATATGTAGCTTCTAAGTTTTGTCACATGTGGTTTTTAAAACCATCCTTTAGAAAGAGACTCATATTGCTGCCTCCTTTGTAATAATCAATTAGGATTCGTTGATCTAATCTTCAGTTTATATTTGCCTCTCCGGCATTCAAATCCTACCATAAACCAAACTTCCTCCGTTTATTCAACTGCGTTTTTTTTTTTAATTATTTAGTAAAAATTCATGCCCATGAGTGCTTGCCGTCGTGTGTGTGTGTGTGTGTACCACATATGTGCCTGGTGCCAATAGAGGGGAGATAAGGCCTTTGATCGTCTGGAACTGGAGTTTTTGACAGGTTTGAGCTACCCCATCAGTGTTAGGAACCAAATCTGGGTTTTTGTACATGATCACCAAGCTTTTCTCACCACTGAGCCATCACTCAGCTCCTCAACCTTTCTTTTAAAGCAAACCCCTACTTTACTTAAGGTAATTGCTTCTACCTTAGTCTAAACTCCATCTTAATCCCTAAGAGCACATGCAGAAATTTGACTTTCTTGCTTTATTCCTTTACTTACGCGGTCTACCTTCTTGTCTTTTGAACTCTCACTGAGTCTGTCCACTCAAATCTCATTATGTTCCTTCCACTCTTGTAAAAAGCCACTTTAGACTTTTTGGGCCCAATGAATTACTAAACTTCAAATTCCTGGTGTATTAACATATAATGCCAAACAGTTTATTTCTTTATTTTTAATTAGTTTAAGTGGGTTAGTTAATTTCTCTTTCCAAAGAGAATTCCAATTTTTGGAAAACAATATCCTTTACTTCCTCTGTGCTTTTGCAGTGTGCTCTGCCTGCATGCTGATTGATTGAGAAGTTAGGAACCTTGACTGTAAAAACTTCTCCTTGTGATGCTGATGAATGGCAGATAACTCCCAGAGCCATTCATGGGGATTAGCTGACTTCAGTACAGTGTGTGGCTCTATGTTTTGTCATTTTCTCAATGAATTGCTGTATGAGGAGATTAATTAAAGAAAAACTTTTCCTTCTGGCTAACGATCAAAATTGTCATTTAGCCTTGAATTGTCAAAACAAAAGTGTACACTTGCTTGGAGCAGGACCGATGCTAACTAGCAAGTAGCTCAGGGGCTCTGACCCCTATCCTACTTCAGTTTGAGCTGGCCCGGCCCTTTGGCTGATACAAGCAGAATTTACTAAATAAACAAGGAATCTACTTCTGTCTTTTCTTGAAAGTTTCATGAATTTGATGGTCGCATACATACAGAAAGGGCAAACAACTGAAATTTTGTTTTTGCATCTTCTCATTCACCTAGAAAAGTTAAAATAAAATAATAATAATATGAACTTACAACCTGAAACATAGCCTATAAATAATTGTGTTCCATAACATTCTTGATATTTCTAGTACAGCCCTGAAGAGTGAGGCCAGAAAGAGAGCCAGTGGGAAAGAAGGCCGGGTTCTTTTAGTGACTTTTAAGTCCTATGCTTTTGCTAATACATAACTCTATTTATGTTATTAGTTCTGCTAATATTCTTTCAGTTTTTACTCCTTCTCCTCTTCCTCCTCCATTCTCATTGTCTACTTTTCTGTTCTACTTTTCACCCCTAAAGACATAGGAAGAATGTTTCGTTAAAGTGAGTGTAGAGAGGTATGTTTGACTTTTTTTTAAAATTGAAAATAGATTTTTTCCCATACAGTATATTTTGATTATTGTTTATCCTTCCCCATCTCTTCCCAGATCCTTTCATCTCTTTACCCACCCAACTCCATGGCTTCTTTCTCTCTCTTTCTTTAGAAAACAAGCAGAAAATAAGTAAATACCCCAAACAAAACAGAGTTTTAAAAAAAGAAGAAAAAGCACGAAAAACACACAAATGCATGCCAAATAAAACCCTTAAAAACACAAAATCAGAAATCATAATATAAAAGCAAAAGACCAGATGACAAAAAAAAAAGTCCAAAGAAAGCCATATGAGACCATAAATCTACATTCTGCTGAGTTAGTTTTGTATTGACCATCTACTGTTGGCCATGGGGCCTAAGTGGTTTATATACCTAGTGAGACTCCATTGGAAAAAATAGATTTTTCCTTTGCAAGCAGTTGCAGTGTCTACTTCTCCTTCACAAGGCTGGAACCCCATCTGGCTTGAACCTTTGCAAGGCCCAGTGCATGCTGCAGCTGCAGCGCAGTACATGCTGTGAGCTTTTATGTGAGTGAGTCCTCTTGTGCCTCTTTGGTGTGGTGTCCTCCATCCCCTCTGGCTCTTACAGTCTCCCTGCCTCCTCTTCTGCAGAGCTCCCTGGGTCCTGAGGGGAGGGGTTTGATTGACATCCCACTTAGGATGAGTGCCCCTAAGTCTGTCTCTGGGCACATTGTTGGGTAGCAGCTCTCTCTGTGTTAGTTCCCATCTACTTCCAGAGGAAGCTTCCCTGACGCTCCTGAGTGCGACACTGATTAAACATTTGACTTTTTCCATTATAACCATCTCATATTCTGTTTAGCCTTGGTTTTAGGATACTTATAATTTGAGTCTGTGATTCAGGTTATTATTTGAACATTTTTGGTTTCCTTGTGGCTAAATTACTGGTGTTTACACAAAACTAAAAACCAACAGAACAAAACAAAACAAAAACCAATCTCTTCCCTGTTATTTGTGCATATGTGTGTTTAAGAAAAAAATTCCTTTTTTGCAGAAACACTTGAATTAGAAAAATTTAAGGACTAGAAAAGGTTACACCTTTTTAATTTTACCTTTGATCCTTACAACTAATGATTTTTTTGGGAACATGTCCTTGGGAAGGCAAGTCGTAGCAGATATGTCCTTGCCTGCTTTGTGTCCAGTGTCCTCTGTCAGCACCTCCTGTCTGCAGGCTGGCCTTCCATAGAGCACCCTGCTGGGGTCTGCCCTCTGACATTTCTCGGTTGCCTTCCCTCAGTCCTGTACTCTGCATGTGTACCCCTCTGGTTTCTGGAGAGAAGGTAGAGAAGTGAGGGGGATTGAGAGACATGAAGTATGTCAGGAAGGCGCGTGGGGCAGCTCTTCGAGGACTCTACTTAGCCTTCTCCAACTGCTGCCCCAGTCAGCCTCATCCCTTTTACTGCCTCTTCACTATTTGGGTAAGGAATTTAAAATAAAAATCAGCTCATTTACTTGCAAATTTCAGACTCTTTTTCTAAAAATCTCTCATGTCCTGAAGGATCTTATGGTTTTTACACAGTTTTCATCTTCCTTGATCACCCTGCTGCATTTGAACAAATTTGAACATTGCCCTCATGACAACAGGGGAAGGATTTACTGAGTGCAGTGTTTGCCCATGAGTCTTTGTCCAATCAGGCTGACTTGAAAGTGCGCGTTTCACGGAACGGCATTTTCAAATTGTTTTCCTCCTTACCCCACCAGAGCTGGCAATATGAAAACGCTTCCATATGCTGGAAGCTGGTCGATTTATCTTGTTAGAAGGGCATGTGTGTGTGTTTGGAGAGGGGGCAGTGTACTTTACTCCCTCGTTATCATATAAACATGAAACTGCAAAGTAGGCAGATTTTGCAATGAAAGCCCTGGGAGTTCGCTGTAAACATCTCTAAAGCCCTGAGGCTTCACTACTGTTCAAGATAAGTGCGGAAAGTTGTTTTTACCCCACAAGAGTAAAATTTGAAAGCGCAATTATGATTTGCATATGGCTTGAAAATATTTAATTGAGTGCAGTTAGAACAGAGCATTAAACTCTAATTTTGAACAGGCCTGAACATTTTAAGTAAATAAATGCTTTTGCTTGTCTACACCAAGGCCTTTCAGAACTGCCACTGGAAGCTCCCTCTCCATGATCTTCCTGGTGCTAGGTGCTTCCCTTTCCACGTGCCCTGCTGCTGTGAGTGGTGTCCTCTAATGCCATCATGCCTCTTCTTTCCATCGAGTCCACTTGCCCCAGCCTCATGACCATTCCTCTCCAAGCCGGCATAGTTTCCTTTAGAGAGCCTTCATAATAATCATAATAATCCTACCTGCTTTATTTTTCCATAGTTTTTTTAGACCACATATTTCCTCTGTTATTTTTATGTTGATTTATTGAGTTTTGTAAAGTCAATTTCTATCTGTGCTTTACTTCTCAAGTAGAGTTCAGTGCAGTAGAAACACTGTCTTAATTGTCCTTGAATGGTGTTTAGTACACTTCTAAGCATGTCAGTGTTACATATGTATCTGTTACTTCCTGTTACCAAGTTTAAAATTGGGGCTATTTGTTTAAATCACAAAAATGATCAGACAGAAGCTGAGAGATGGTTTTTGCAAAATGCTTAACACACAGCTGCAATGCATTGCCAAACTCTGCACCTTTGTGCTTTAAAACTTGTTATTTATGCTTAGCATTTAGAATTGAAAATCTAGGATTTAATTTCTATTACTATAGGAACAGACAAAGCCACTTTTTTATTTTTGTAAAGAACAACTCTAAGTCCAGGTATGGTGATATATATCCCACTGCTCTGGGAAGGGCCGAGGCAGAGGATGGGCATGAATTCAAGACCAGTCAGGACTCTGTAGAGAGTACCAGGTCCAAGAGAGAGTCAAAGAGAGAACCAAGAAATCAGCAGAGGACTTACTAATTTAAAAATGGATGAAACTAGAATGACCAGGACAGAACACAGAATTGCTTTAAAGACAAAGGCACAGATCATTAGAGTATGAAAAATCCAGGAAGAGATGCATAAATATATGGGCAACTTAGTATTGACAAAAAGTATAATTAACTGGAGAAAGGCTAGCTTTTAAATTTTAAGAGATGATACTGAAATAATTGGATATTTATGTGAAACAATTATTTAAATTACTCTTTGTATAATATGTAAAAATTAACTCAAAATGAATCAGATAAAAGTATAAAATTTATGAAAGGACAAATAAGAAAATTTTTGTTGCATCAAGGCACAGGTTTCTTATATATGCACAACATACAAAACAACCAATGGATACCCTGAACATCAGAATTAAAAATTTAATCTTTATTAAAAAGATTAATGATAAGGGGCTGGAGAGATGGATCAGTGGTTAAGAGTATTGGCTGCTCTTCCAGAGGTCCTGAGTTCAATTCCCAGTAACCATATAGCAGTTCACAAACTGAACTATATATATACATATATACATATATATATAATGAGAGCTTATGCAGGCATACAAGCAGGCAGAATGCTGTATACATAATAAATAATAAAGCTTAAAAAAGAATGATAAAACAAACCATAGACTGGGGAGAATATTTGCAATACTTATAATGAATGTGAATAGATGAGATGGGGACTTAGCACCAGAATATATGTTTTCAACATTAAAAAGGAAATCAAACCAACAACAAAAATTATGCACATGCCTGTTGTAAATAATTTGAGAATCTTAGTAGTTGTGCCATTGAAGATGTATAGATGACAAACAAAAAGAAGCTTGGTGTAAATATCAGAGAAATGTAAATTAAAATCACAGTGAGATGCCCCACCTATTTGTAAAGCTAAAATTAGAAAGACTCACCATGCAAAGTGTTGGTGAGTATGTGAAGGAAAAAAAGCTCTCCTCTTGTAGACAATGTAAACTGGCACAGTGACTTTGAAAACCTGTTTGGCAATGTTTTAAAATATTAATTACGTACCTATGGTGTGATTTAATCATTCATTTTTTTTATACAAGAGAATTGAAAACGTACATTTGTTCAGGCTAGTACGATTGCCATAGCAGCTTTATTTGGTACAGCCAAAAGCTGTAAGTCATGAAAAGAAAGACCTACAAGCAGTGAATGGATGAACACGTGGTAGCATATTTATACAATGGAATACTACTCAGCAATTTTAGGAATTATTACATATAGCAACATGAATGGCTCTCAAAATCATTATGCTGAGTGAAAGAAACCAATTAAAAGAGAATATAAACTGTTTCACATATAAAACTTCTAGAAAATAAATAAATAATCTATACAGATGGCAGATTAATGGTTGCCTTGCACTGGGAACAGAGAAGGAAGGATTATAGAAAGGTAAAATTATAATATAATTTTAATTATACCTTAAAATACTGCAAAGAGATAGTTCATCCATAAAAACAACATTATTTAGCATTTATGTTACTGTTTTATTTTTTTATTTTTTTTCCATACATTGTTTGGTTTTATTTTTTCCATTCAAAAACATAATTAAAGAAATAAAATTTTTACCTTTCTTCCCCTTCTCCCGGTTCCCTCCCACTACCTCCCCACCCCTCCTCCCTCCCCCTTCTTCCTTGAAAGAGGGCATGGTGCCCTGCCCTGTTGGAAGTCCAAGGCCCACCCCATCCCTCCCGGCCTAGGAAGGAGTGCATTCAAAAAGACTCGGTTCTCAAAAAGATAATACATGCAGAAGAGATAGGTAATGGTGTCATTGTTGATGGCTTCTCCAT